>JABUQX010092690.1:0-30000 GCA_015478945.1 Trachelipus rathkii
AAAGAAAATGTTAAACGAGCTAGGGATAAATTTCTAGGAAAATTTTATGTGATTTTTAAAGAGGTCTACCTGAGCAGGGTTAAGATCGGATATTGTTCTCTTCTTATTGAAATCATTTTGTATGCCATTGTATGAAGCTAGTTTATTGACGAATAAGTATATAATATTAGTCAGGTTTACAGACAGTTTGAAGTATAATTTTTCCGCTTTAAAAAAAAAAAAAAAGTTTATGGAATTTCGAATAGTGGTAATCATTTTATTTGTAATTCATTGGAATGGCTCATGTTCGATCATTACTTAAACTATTTGAAATTATGCACCGTATTTTGATTATTTAATAAGCCATGTAACTTTGTATATAAAAATGTAATATTAATGTGGTAGATTAACTTTGTTTGAAATTTAGACTTTTAGATAACCAGCTAAATTTGAAAACATCGAAAGTCATTCATAAGAAAAAGTGTTAGTTTTGAGTAGGATCTGGAGAATTTTTAGTTAAAAAATAAACTTGATTTTGTTAAGAGTTTTGGAAGAGTTTAAAAAGATTTGAGTTGGTTTTGCAAGAGATTTGACTTAGATAAAAGTTTGGATATTTTAGTTTTGTAAAAGGAATTTGAGTTTAAGTTTGGTAGAGTCTTGAGAATTTTGAGAAATTTTAAAAAAGAGTTTTGAAAAGTTTAAAGATGGAATTTGGAAATTTTCGTTCGTTTACGAATTCTTAAGAAATAAGTGAAATTTGTTTTAATAGATTTGAGATTTATTTTTGACCTTTTCGAAAAATATAAAATGGTCATTCTGTAAAGTTAGTTTTTTCATCGATTAGATGATTGTAGTTTGGATTTTCCGAATCATGAGTTATTTGTGTATTTATTTATTTATTTATTTATTTTTATTTATTTATTTATTTTTATTTATTTATTTATTTATTTATTTATTTATTTATTTTTTAATTTTTTTTATTTATTTATTTATTTATTTATTTATTTATTTATTTTTTTATTTATTTATTTTTTTATTTTTTTATTTATTTTTTTATTTATTTTTTATTTTTTTTTTATTTTTTATTTTTATTTTTTTTTTTTTTTTCATTTTTTTATTTTCTTCACATTCATTCACTTCAACTCATCCATCTGATACCTTACAACTATCTTCTCTACTAATCTCACTCATCTCTGTTTTACTTTCTGCGCATCTCACTCCACCCTTACTCCCTCACCCCATCCCCCACTCCTTCCCATCCCCTCCTTCATCTGTCATCTCCCATCTCCACTCCATCCATCTTTTTCATCTCCATCTACTCCACCCCCACCACCCTCATCTCTATCCATCACTCCATCTCCTTTTTTTTCTCCTTTCTCATCTCCTATCCTCCCATTTCCCCCCCTCCTTTATGATCTCACCTCACCCATCTCTCACCTCATCTCTTCACTTCTCTACTCCCTCATCACACCCACTTAAGTAAAGCTACACCCCATCTCTCATCCCTACTCCATCTCACTTTCTTTAATTTATTTATTTTTATTTATTTATTTTTATTATTTATTTTTATTTATTTATTTTTATTTATTTATTTTTTATTTATTTATTTTTATTTATTTATTTTTACTTATTTATTTTTATTTATTTATTTATTTATTATTATTTATTTATTATTATTTATTTTTTATTATTTAGTTATTATTATTTAGTTATTATTATTTAGTTATTATTATTTATGTATTATTTATTTATTATTATTTATTTATTATTTTTTGTTTTTTATTTTTTGTTTTTTATTATTATTATAAAAAATTGTAAATAAATATATAAATATAACTTATAAATTTAAAACCAAAATGACGGGTCTTTATATTACCTAATGAGCAAAGGTCGAAGTATTTGAGGAAAAGAGGAAAAATAAAAGTCTTAGTTTGTCTTCTTTGTTGTCATATTTAATCGGCAACATTAAAAAGGGGTATTTTGGTTAAGGATATTGAAGAAACATTTGCAACTAAATATGGCGTCATTAATTTATTTGATAATTATTTGGATGCCCTCAAAGCGATAATAAAATTTGCTCAAAATAGGGAGGATCCCTTAAGATAACATGGGGGGATATGATTTTGTTTTAACTAAGTTTAATTATATAATATAGTTTTATATTATGCAATATAATTTATTTTAACGTAATATATTTTTTAATGTGTTCAGTGTACGAAATAAAGAATTAAAGACTATCTATCTACTCTTTTGCATCTATATATAGATGAACTTATAAAAGAATTGGTATAGTAAAATAGGTGCGAGATTAGGTATGAGCATGTCTAATGTTGTTATGTACGCAGATGATCTAGTTTTGTTGGCTCCCTCAATAGAAGGACTACAAAAACTCTTAGACATAACGGAAAATGTAATTAAGAGATTATGCTTGAAATTAAATGTAGATAAAAGTACAGTGATTGCGTTTTGTAATAGATCAACTAAAAATAAGGATGAATTAGTTAAAGTAAAGATTTCTCAGGGTTTTCTAAAGTGTTCTATGGAAACTAAATATCTGGGCTCTATTTTAAATAAAAATCTAGAAGAAAAATCTGACGTTAGACGAGCTAGGGATAAATTTCTAGGAAAATTTAATGTTATTTTAAGAAGATTTGGTTCCTTAAGATCGGATATTGTTCTCTTCTTAATGAAATCATTTTGTATGCCATTCTATGGAGCTAATTTATGGATGAATAAGTATAATATTAGTCAAGTTTACAGACAGTTTGAAGTTAGCTTTCACAATGCTTTAAAAAAAGTTTATGGAATTTCGAATAGGAGTAGTAATCATTTTATTTGTAATTCATTGGAATGGCTCATGTTTGATCATTATTTAAACAATTTAAAATTATGCACTGTATTTAGATTATTTAATGTTTTCACAACTTTGTTTATAAATGTATTGAGTAAGGTATTTAGGTTAAAGATATTTCAGTTGAAAACAATTAGCAACTAAATATGGAGTCATTAGTTTATTTGATAATGATTTGGATGCACTCAAAGCGAGAATAAAATTTGTTCAAAATAGGGAGGATCCATTAAGATAACATAGGGGGATATGATTTTGTGTTAAATAAGTTTAATTATATATTATAATTTTATATTATGCAATATAATTTATTTTAATGTAATATATATTTTTTTTAATGTACTCAGTGTACGAAATAAAGAATTAAAGACTAAAGACTATCTATCTATCTATCTATCTATCTATCTATCTATCTATCTATCTATCTATCTATCTATCTATCTATCTATCTATCTATCTAGCTAGCTAGCTAGCTAGCTAGGTCTATCTATCTGTATATCTATCTGTATATCTATATGTATATCTATATGTATATCTGTATATATGTATATATATGAGTAGTAAGTCAGCCACCTGCGCGGCCACCCTTTTCTATATGAAGGAATAGAGATATATTAGGCTTAGGGGGAGGATTGATAGCCCGAAGGGCTATCAATCCGACAAACAGACAAAACCGAAGGTTTTGTCTGTGTTTGTCTGTGTTTGTTTGTATTATTATTATTATTATTATTATTACGTCGAAGAAATTATGATCACGAAGTGATCATAATTTCGAGGTGTGTTGTGCTCCGACTCCGACTCCGACTCCGACTCCGACTCCGACTCCGACTCCGGCTCGGTGGCGGTTTGGTTCAGCCTCTGGGCTCCGGGCGCGGTTTGGTTCAGACTCCGGCTCATGTCGCTTCAATGTGTATGTTTATTATTATTATTATTATTATTATTATTATTATTATTATTATTATTATTATTATTATTATTATTATTATTATTATTATTATTATTATTATTATTATTATTATTATTATTATTATTATTATTATTATTATTATTATTATTATTTTATTATTATTTTTATTATTATTATTATTATTATTATTATTATTATTATTATTATTATTATTATTATTATTATTATTATTATTATTATTATTATTATTATTATTATTATTATTATTATTATTATTATTACAACGAAGGATAAAGGAAAGAAATTTTAGTTTTAAATTTATTAAAAACAAATACATAAATACATAAATACATTGAGAGAGAGTAGCATATATATATATAGCAGTTATATATATATATATATATATATATATATATATATATATATATATATATATATATATATATATATATATATATATGACGGTAATACATTTTAATAATAAATATATATAAAAACATATTACATTTTTTATTTTAAAACCTTTATTAGTAAATATATAAAACATATTACATTTTATTTTAAATTCGCAAAAAAAAAAGAAATTAATCATATCATATTTATCTCAATATAAAAAAAAGAACACTAGAGTTTCGTATACTTATATGGGGAAGAGGATTCCTCTGAACCCGAAAGGAATTGTACGGGCCGTGTTTTTTATAAGTGCTCTTTTATTAGCTGTCATTCGCAGCTTCTTAAGACCTTTTGAGATAGTCATCTCGCCTTTTTTATTGGCTTTAAACCTTAACGTAGGAGCCTTATACGCTAAATGTTTACCATTAAAAACAACATGTGGGTTTTTTGTTTCATCCTTACGATATGCCTTACCATGTAAACTGGATGTAGCACCCCTAGCTCTCATTTCTTCAACAACTAGCGCTGTTATATCTCCATCCTTTCTAAGTTTAGCATAATAACTATCATCATTATCATCTATTAGCCCTTGTTCAGTCTCATCATTATCATCATCATCAATGTTATTTAACACAAGTTTTAACATAGTATCAAAGTTGACAATTTTCCCTGTTGTTTTATTTAATGTTAATCCCTTAGCTTTTAAAATATGATCTATAGACCCATCCTGTTTTAAAAGTCGCACAGCGTAAGACTTAGGTCCCGTGCACACAAAAGCATCCGCTTGTATACCTGACCCTATTTCATCCGTTAAATCCCCTAAAAATTTACCTGTCGCAGGATCAACCTCCCCAGCCCTGGTCACAAAGATAACACTGTCAGTATCACAATATAAAACTCTTTGTCCTAGCTTCTCAAGAAGATTATAAAGTTTTACCCTGGCATGAGCAGTGGTGAAAGCGGCCACGGCTATGTTGGTGGATCTAGTAGTCTGTTCAGCGTATTGAGTGTATTTCACCGAAACAATATGTTTCTTATTTACACTAGTGACATCCTTTACTTCTTCATCTGCATTTTTAAAGTGTCCCCATACTTCAGCATCGGTGTGACAGATAATATCCTCAGTGTCTGGAGCCCGTTCCGCAAATTTTCCCCAGAGAGAATTAAGACATAACTTTGCGATGAAACGAAGACATGCATTCCCATCTATCTTAGCCCTATCCAGTTTAACCCCTTCGATTCGTTCAAAGTCTTCAATGAATTGATTGAACATAGGACTATCTTTACTAGCTATTCCAGCAGGTAAACCTGACGCCTCTGTCTTTATCTTCAGGAACTCTTGTATATACTCTGTAAACATCCCGATCTTTGGGTCAAAGTTCCAAATTTCATAAAGCTTGGTGATCTTGTATCCTTTCTTTAAAGCTAACTCCAGTTCAGGGGTGGTGTAAACCCCTCTGAATTCACGTTGTCGTTCAGTATGTTCACATAATGTTTCTTGTCCTTTTTCAGCACATGTTCTACATAGGGTGAATACTAATCTTTCCTTATATCTGCCAGGCAAAACAGGTATATAAAGTTTTTGAGGAGGGAGGATCCATACATTGGCTACACCGAAATACTTCTTGTTCACTTCTCTACTAAATGTTTCAATGGTAGGTAGTTCAGACCCTACCAATTTTGTAGGTACCCCGCTGGGGAAAGCCTGAGTCTTCTGTACCCATGGATATAACGATGTGAAATCTAGGTAGTTAAGTTTGGTTTTTCCGTCTGTAGGTGGATAATAGTAGACGAATGGCTCAGTTCTACCTCCATATAGAGCTTCCCCTATATGTAATTTATTATTAGCTACATCATTACCTACCCTGTTGACAAAATGACCTAGCCCTTCTTCTTCGACTGGTTCGGGAGTGTTCATGAACCGTACCTTACATTCCTCTTTCATCTTTTTCCATTCGCAACCCCATACCCTAACCACTTCGAAACCTTTAGCTCTATAGGCTGCTTCCTGGAGCATAGTTACTCTATACCGATCAAGACTCCCGACATTCAGGTGTTGTTTTCTTCCTTCTTCACATGCTTGATGCCCATGCCAAACACAGCCGTGGAACAAATACACTATCCTTTTCTTTTCAACAGATCCCTTAGGATCTTTTTTTTTAACTGCATCATCCATAGCCTTCCATTCTTGTTCATTCTTTGTTTTTAAAGTTTCATCTACAACTAAATTTTTGAGTTTCACAAACTCTGATCCGTTAATACCCGTGTATTTTGTCACAGGCACCTCAGCATATCCATCAGGGAAAGCTGCTCTATTCTTCAGTTTAAATCCTCGCTCTCCACCGTTGCGCGCATGCTCGATATTTTGACATGTATACCGCTGCATAAACTCCAACCATCTGATAGCCTCATAGGAATACGATTTCTGACTATCTCTACCTATATGAGCTATAGGATTAGGTTCCATGAAATGGGCTTTAAAAATCCTAAAACATAGAGCGGCTATAGTGCAACAGTCTGTTAAACAATCAATTTTAAACATGTCCCTAAACATTTTACGAAAAGCTTCAAAACTTCGGCGTAAAATATCTACATCTTGCACACAATATTTTGTACATTCAGCCTTAATATCATACACGCGCCCCGCGAATGTCGCATACCATTTTGTAAACTCTTTTTTCTCATCATCATTCATTCTATCAACCTCGAACATATCCTGAGAAGGAATAGGACCTACATAATCAAGTTTGTTATGTGTGAGAAACTTGTAAGGAAAGAAACCTTTAGCCAGATCCCCCTTAAGACCCATGCATTTAGGCAAGGATTTTAAAGCACAGGGCATGTAGTTAATTGTATCTTTAAATTCAATATTTTTATACGCTGTCATTGAAATGATCTTTGTTCCTCGTTTAAGGGGATTACCATTAATAGCATCACCTTCAGGTCTTCCCAACAGTCTATTGTACACGAACTGAGTATCGAAACGTCCACCGTTGTGTGCCGCCACAACGATAGAGTCTTTTGGATGAGCTTTAGCAAATGCTGCAATATAATTTATAAACTGATCGACAGGACATTTTTCATATTCGTTTGTAGCATTCTCATTTAAATAAAAAACTTCTTTCCGTTTCGTCTTACAGCTCTTACAATTCGTTAATTCTTCTTTACTACATTTATAACATACAATCATACTCACAAGTAGATAAGGGACCATATCGATCATTTCATTATTAGTTTCAGGGTTAATCTGAGGATTGTGTTGATATGTTTCGATGTCATAGTAGAAGGTGTATGTATTGTTTTTCTTCTGCCCGTCATTCTTAATTTCTATAGGTTTCATATAGCATTCATGCTTCCCATCCTCAGGGTTATAGGTCTCATAACAGACATTACAATGCATTTCCTTACATTTATGTTGTGTTTTACCCTGTTTATCAGGTATTATTAGCGTGTCACAGTCTTTACATATATAAATTTTTCCACAAATATCCTTATGATTTTCTAAACATACTGCATCGTAAAAGTTACGATTGCATTTATCACAGTAATGTAGAGCCCCACCCACGATAAGTTTTCCTCTACATTCATACTTCAAACATTGTTTACAATTATAATACTCGCATTCGTACTCATGATGATGGAACATATTATCTACAAAGCTATAGCATTTCGAACAAAAAACATCACCCCTAATATTTCTGTTACCGAGACCCTCAATGGTTAAACGTATTAGGTTAGTAGGAACATAGAAATAGTGTTCTTTCACTCTATCATAACCTAGGACATATAAAATTTTATCTCGGTCGTTTTCTGTGGGTTTATGTACCACACTGAACCTTCTTTCCCCTTCATTACTATAAACAAAAATACGACAATCTAATGTCCTCTCGATAATGGCGAATTTATCTGAACCTAGCGGACTAGCAAAATCTAAACCACAGTCCTTAGCTATTTCTATACCTTTATCTTTCACATCTTTTGGCATAATATTATGACCAGTTCCCTTATCTTGAGCATCTTTAGGTTTAATATCATGAGCCTCTTTCTTTTCATTATACAATTGAGCCAAAGCTATGGCTTTAAACCCACAACCTACAGTGTCTGGAATGTTACATCTTTTTCCATTTACCTGTACCCTTTTGAACAGATGACACCTCTTAATTTTATTTGTTTTATAAAAGTTTGCATTTGTGGGGATTATTACACCATTCCCTTCTGGGTTATGAACCACCTTAACCTCTATAATAAAATCAGAAAACGTGTATTGGTCTCCAGATTGGAAAGCAGCTTCGAGTCGTTCGCAGAGATAGGGTACAATATTTTCATTACGTACTATTTCCTTAAATGGTATATGTACATAAAACTCGTTCCTAGCCCCATCATTGAATGTAAAGGTGAATCGTACAGCGTACTCATTATATTTGATTTCACCTCTTAAATGGGTGATGATATCTAGGATCACACGACTAAATGCGTCGGAAATATCAAGCCCTTGATTGAACACTCTGTCTTCAGTTACTCCTATTCGGTATTTGTGGATATCTAGAATCCCTGACTTTCTACCATACCCGACTCTCTTCATATCGATGAACTCCGCTGTGAAATCCTCATTCTTCCGCTTTTTCTGTTAAAAAAAGAGAACATAAGATAAATAAATAGCTCACATAAGTGTAAAGTATATATATATATATATATATATATATATATATATATATAAGTAAGTATATATATATACATACATATATATATATATATATATATATATATATATATATATATATATATATATATATATATATAATAAGAAGAAGAAGAAGAAGAAGAAGAAGAAGAAGAAGAAGAAGAAGAAGAAGAAGAAGAAGAAGAAGAAGAAGAAGAAGAAGAAGAAGAATAATAATAATAATAATAATAATAATAATAATAATAATAATAATAATAATAATAATAATAATAATAATAATATAATAATAATAATATGAAATAATAATAATAATAATAATTTAGAATAATAATATATATATATATATATATATATATATATATATATATATATATATATATATATATATATATATATATATATATATATATATATATATATATAAGTATATCATTCTTTATAAATTTAAAAAGCTGAAAAATAATAAATATACACTTTATAAGAACAAAAAAAATAATAGTAATAATAATAATAAACACACACACACACACACACACACACATAATAATAATAATAATAATAATAATAATAATAATAATAATAAGAATAAAGAATAAGGAATAATTACAGAACCATCGGAATACGTCTCATAAGTAGAGTCATCAGCTGTATTAACATTCAACTGGAGCAGCAGCAGCAGCAGCAGCACCATCAACCATTCCATCAGTATTGTTAGAGGTAGAGGGGGCCACCGGTAACGCTGCGGACGATGACGATGAGGAACCTCCTGCTCCTGCATCAGGAACCCAACGTCCTGTCCTGACAAGCTCTCGATTGATGATTGCTCGTCTTTCAGCCTCTGCAGTGTTAGTGAGGCTAGCTCTAGGTTCCACCAAACGACGTTTTGGCTGCTTCTTCTTACGAACAGTAACAGGTTCACCATTACCACCTTCTACAGATCCATCATGTTGTTGGGGGCTACCCTTGAGACCTGCATCATGCTTTCCGTCATTAGATCCGCCATTTGACCCATTTCCACCACCATCTCCACCGCCATTGCTACCGTTGATGTAGCAGAAAGGTCGAAACTGTAATAATACAAAATAAATATAATAAAACTTAAAAAAAAAAAAAAAAAAAAAAAAAAGTTTTGTATAATAAAATTTTTAAAAAAATAAAATTTGTAAATTAACGTTTGTACTCTTGTATAATAAAATCTGGAAAATTAACTTTTGTATAATTAAAATTAAAACTTGTAATACTTACAGCAAGCATTTTCATCAAGTTCTGCATTCTGTTTGTACCGAAAGCCTGAAGGATTGACATTTTTTTTTTCGTTTTCGAATGCACAAGTTCTGTAATAAGAAAAAATTATTATTATTATTATTATTATTATTATTATTATTATTATTATTATTATTATTATTATTATTATTATTATTATTATTATTATTATTATTATTATTATTATTATTATTATTAAGCCGGTTCATATCATCCGTACACACCTATTAATATTCACTTAGATGCTCACAAGTTGCCTCATAGTCTATAACTATCCCAACCTCCCTCAGTCACCATTTAAATATACCCTTGTGAAAAAATGTTATGTAATCCGAACAAGCCCCGCCCCTAACAGCTGTATATATGTATATAGAGCTGTATGTATTAATGTTTTGTGTCATTAACGTACATGTAACATCAAGATGCACATGTTACAAAAATTCATCTTCCGTTCACCATGTACATCTCTCGTGTGTGGTCCAACAGGATCAGGTAAAACGTTTGCGTTATTAAAATTTTTAAAATTCCCTGACCTATTCGAACAATACCCTGTTAAAATTATCTGGTGTTATAATGTTTATCAAGAAAAATTTAATGAGTATAAAGATATAATACAGTTTCATGAAGGTGTATATGATGTCAAAACTTTGGAAAATATTCAGGGTCATAAAGTTATAATCCTCGATGATCTGATGCATAAACTGAATGAAGATATAGCTGAAACTTTCACTGTTTACTCTCATCATTTAAACGTTACGGTGTTTTTTATAACTCAGAACATTTTCCATCAGAATAAGTATATGAGAGACGTGTCTTTAAATACTCAATATTTAATATTGTTTGGTCAAAGAAGAGACGTAAGTCAGATTAATGTGTTAGCCACCCAAATGTTCCCGAATCAAAGAAAAGAATTTTTAAAGGTATATAAGGAAGTTACATCTGTACCTCATGGTTATTTAGTATGTGATCTTCATCCTAAGAACACATATAGAGTATTGTTACGTACAAACATCCTACCTACAGAAACTGAAACTGTTTACATCCCTGAATAAAAATGAGCAAGTTAGTGAAAAAATATTTACCCATTATAAAAAATTATAGGAAACTTAGTAAAGCTGAAAAAACCAAACATCTACAAAATTCAGCTTTCGCTCGATGTATATGCGAAGTGTGTCTTAATCTTATAAATAATAACGTGCCCATAAAAGAACATCAGAAACAAAAGCTACGTCGACATAGTAACATCATTAAAAAACTTACTCGTAAAATTAAAAAGAAGAATTTTGCTAAAAAAAAAGAAATTACTGTTGAAAGGAAGCGGAGTATTCCTGCCCTTATTATTTTCTATTGTAGGCCCTGTTCTATCCAGATTGTTGGGTAGTCAAAACTAATAATAATAATAATAATAATGAAGAAAGTTGCCATTATACCCTTCTCTGATTACGAAAAAATGAATAATAATAATAATACATATCAACAACAACAACACCACACACAACATCAGCAACAACAGACTCAACCTACTGCTTTATATGATCCTAAACTACAGCAAATGTCAAGTATCGAAAACGAACTCGGTCAAATTTTAAATTCACATATGAATATTCATGATAAAAGAGTTAAATATCAAGAGGTATTACAAAAATTAATAGAATTGAAAGAAAAATACACCATTGATAATACATCAGTGTCTACAAACGAGCATGAAGAAACAGAAGGTAATAAGGATTTTAAAAACATTTTAGAAACCAGTCTACCTCCTACAATAAAAAATAAAGGCTTAGCGTTATATAATACATTAAAAGGTCAAATTAACTGGGATACTACAGGTCAGATTGTGATAGATGGCAGTCCCATTATATTATCAAATATTGTGGATTTGGTTTCGGATCTTGTTCGCAATTGGAAAATAAATCCAGTTATAGGCTGGAATATAATAAAACAAAAATTAAGAACCATTAATTTTCCAAAAAGTTTAATATTAAATATGGATCGCTTAGTTGATGTAGAAAACGTGTATTCTACACCTAAGGCTATAGCTTCAGGCTCTTCAGCTGTCGCAACACCTGTATCCTCTCCTTTAGGGTTATTCAGAAAACGAAATAACAAACAACCTTATCCCAGTGCAAAGAAATTACGAAAAAAGATAAGCGTAAGTCGAGAATGGTTAAAAATGTAAGCCTAAGGCTATATTACAAATGAACCCTATTAGGGTTAAGAAAAAACATAACATTACGCAATAGTTATAAGCCACGCCCCTCCTTCTTGTTAGGGTTACCGTTTTAGGGTTAGCTATGTATAAACCGGTTTGTTGCATCATCTTTCGTTATTGTGAGAGAGAGGATTACATTCTTCTTAAAAGAGCATCAGCTGACGCTCATCATTAGTTGAACGTCTGACATTAAACTATAAACATGGTTTCTCTTGTGAATAATAAATTTGTAAACGATATTATAGCATGGAAGGTATCTCATCCTAAAAATATTGTAAATTTAACTTTCCATCGCAAGTCGAGTGGTGAACGTTACTTTACTTGTACTGACTCCTCTCATCCCCCTAACAGACCATTATTCCTATCAAGTGAAGAATTAAGTCGTGTATTTGATGAAGTTAATACATGGATAAATGAAAAGTACATTTCATCGTCTGTAACAAATTCCTGGGGTGTTGCGATCAATGGCGGCGAAGAATGTGATTCAAAAAGGTTAACTCTTGTTTTTGCGCTACATAACAATATTGAATCCATTGATTTACGTAATTGGTGGAGACCTAATTCAATTGGAATTTTCCGCCCACTTCATACGGTGTTTGGGTAAGTGGCCGTGAAAATATTACAGCCTTTATCAAGATGCAAGAAGAAATATGTAAACGTATGGTTGAAGTTGATTTACTGGATGAACTCATTAATTTGTCACATGGTATACTCTATACAATATATGACGAACACAATGTGATCGAATCAAAGGATCCCGGAGTTATTGATGCTATCGATCTTGAAAAATTCACCTATCTTTATGACAAAGAAATGAAAATATCAGGATACAATGAACAATCTTTGAAAATATCGGCACGTGATATTTATACATATGTCACGAACCAAGGCCTAAGAAGTTTAGAACAATACATTGAGTGTACGCAATGTATGTTAAATGTTAAACCTCAATCTTGTTATATATATATATATATATATATATATATATATTAGGTATAAAGAAGTAGTATATATATATATATATATATATATATATATATTATATATATATATATATATATATATATATATATATATATATATATATACGAATGTAATATTTTTTATTTATTATATGTAAACGATTTAAAACATATTATGTAAGATGTATATTAAAATTGCTTTTTTCTTACGAATGTTTCTTTATCCTGTGTTATATATATATGATTTTTTTTATTTTTATATGTCAGTGTTAATAATGGAGGCTAAGGATGTGGTTGATAAATATTATTTCGATGTTAAACAACCTTATAGTTATGGTGGGTTTTCAAGGTTTGCATCAAAGTTCCCTCAACTTAAAAGAATTGAAAAAATATCTAGAAGGAGAGGATGCATTTACGTTACATAAGCCTATACGAAAAAAATTTCCAACACGAAAGACCATAGCCCCTTACTTAGATAATGTATGGCAATTAGACTTAACAGATATGATAAGATATAAAGTATACAATGATAACTATCAATATATTCTTTTTGTGATAGATGTATACTCACGATACCTATGGTTAAAGGCTTTATAAGATAAAAAGTCAAAAACAGTTGCATTAGCTGTTAGAGAAATTATAAATAAAGAAGGACGCCATCCTCATTTACTATGGACAGATCGAGGTTCAGAATTTTTAGGTAAAGAGTTTCAAGAAATAGTTACAGATTATGGTATAGGATACTATAATACATTCTCTGTTAATAAAGCAGCAATAGTTGAAAGAGTACAAAGAACTATAAAAGAAAGAATGCATAGATATTTTACGAAAATGAACACGTTTAAATATATAGATATACTACAAGATCTAGCTTACTCTTATAATAGAAGTTACCATCGTACAATTAAGAAGACGCCAACAGAAATGATGAAAACAATGCCAACGAAACATATTAACACAGATCGTAAAATAAAAGATAGTACGGATGTTAAAGTTGGAGATTATGTGAGAGTATCGAGGTTGGGTGAAAATTTCAGAAAAGGGTATGAACAGGGATGGTCAAAGGAAGTCTTTAAAGTAGATGCCATTAGAGAATTCCCTAAGGATGGTTTAAAATTATACTATATTGAAGATCTAGATATGAAAAATAAAAGGGGGAAGCCCCATAAACAAGAAATACAGAAAATACGATTCGATCCCTGAGAATCATGAGTATAAAATAGAAAAATATTAGGTTCAAAAGGGAAAGGTAAAAATAAACAGTATCTTGTCAAATGGGTAGGCTACCCTATGAAGTTTAATAGTTATATAAAGGCTAGTGAAATTAAGAAACAGTGATTAGTACATATTGTGACAATGGAGAGCGAAGATCATCTCTATCTAACGCTGCCTTCTTCGGCATCAATGGATCTGTATCCTAGTAATAAAATATCAGACTATACAACCCAATTATTGAATCCTATAAAACTAGAAAGAGAAGTGTATGAAGCAGGATTATGCGAGATGATAATAGATGCTGATGTTGAGAATATACCAGAGACCCATTCTGCGTTTATAATATTTAGAAATTCTGAACATGTTAAAAATGTATTAAAAATTAATGCTAATATGACCGTTGTCAAGCATGATGAAAAAGATTATTTCTATGAAAAATATTATATAAATCGAGGTCTTTATAAATCGGTTACTGATGTGTTCGTGGATTTAAACAAAAAATTTGAAACAAGTCAGTTATGTAAAGATTTAGTTTTTCTAGTTAATAAACCCTTTAACGAGGATAACGCATTAATCACTTTAAAATCTCAAGCTCATGTGAATTTGAAAGATAGAAGTTTATTTATTTTCCACCCGTCAGAATGGTTTCGTAAATGTAATTATGGGCGTGAAGACCCTATATTGCAAAATAATGATATCAAAACATCTGTAAAGGATCTAATACGCTATATACCATCAATGGAAGAGTATGTGTCAAAAATTGACACCGAGAGCTCATTACATTTTGTATGCCTACCTTCTAAGATGTTTCAAGATCCAGGTGTAGCGTATGTTTACAGTGATATTGTTGAATCTCAGTATGTGGGCAGTACTAAAACTCAGTTGCTTAGAGCTGTACATTTTCCTAAAGATACGAGAATTATAAGTTTTCCTAGTGTACATTATATACCTTTGAATAATGCACATTTTAGAACTATAAGAGTGTATATAAGAGATGTTGAGGGAAAACCATACCCATTTGCAGTTGGTACTGCTATGTGTAAAGTGCATATAAGACGTAAGCTCCGTTAAGTAATAATAATAATAAGGATGGAGACAGAAAGAGTCTTTAAAGGTTCAAGAATGCAGAGGGGTTACGGTTTAGGTGGAGTCTTCGCTTCATTGTTTCGTCGAGCTGTCCCTTTACTTAAATCGGGTGGTAAATATATAGCTAAAAAAGCAGTAAGAACAGGAATAGATACTATCCAGGACATCATGACAGGGGTTGAACCTAGGACAGCTGTTAAACGAAGAATAGCAGACACGTCGGATGATATATTTGACACTGTAAAACGTAGAGTACGTAGAAAGCTTACGGGGGGAGGGAGAGGTAGAAAAACGAAAAGAAGACGTGTCAATAATAAGAATAATTCTAAGAAAAGGAAAAAATGTAAAAAACTAAAGAAAAAAAACAAAAACATGTTAAGAAACGTGTAACTAAAAAAAAGAAAAACAGAAAGAGTTTAAAAAGGCGTAAAATTTGTAAAAGGAAAATAAAAGATATCTTTGCTATGTAATATATATAGGTGTAATTGTAAAATATGATCATTAAGTTTTTAGCACCCTTGAAAGCAACATGCATCTCCTTCATCATTCAAGTCCTTGTTGTTGCAAGAGTGAATTAGATTTGTTCACCCTACCGGCCACCCAAATTTCTGTTCAGGATAGTAATTTTATTTGTATCAATCCAGTTCATGCGACTACAAATACAGATGTACCTCTTGAATTCAATATCCCAGGCGCTTCTGACCAATACCTAGATCCAGCGGGTGTGTTTTTATATTTGAAAATTAAATTAGTTAATGAAGATGGAACAGATCTCACTGATGATGCCCACTCTGTGTTTCCTACATCGAATTTCTTATATTCGGCTTTTAGTCAAATAGAGGTATTTTTAAACGAGACATCGCTTGGTGCTTCTGTAGCAAGTTATCCCTATAGAAGTTATATAGAGACCTTACTTAATTTTTCTCTAGATGCTAAATCATCGACTTTACAAGCATGCGGGTACTATAACATAGACGATGATGCTAAGATCTCAGATATCTATACGAAGAATAAAAGTAAACCTTTGAGTTACTATGGGAGAGTCAATGGCGATATATTCTCGCAGGAGCGCCTTATTCTACCATCAGTCGATACCAGAATACGATTAACCCGGTCAACACCCCAATTCGCTCTAAACGTTAAAAGTAAAGCTGCCGCAACAACTACAGCTCCTACTCCAGTGTTTCAAATTCTTGAAACATTTCTTTATGTTCGAAAAGTAAAATTATCATCAGCCCGACATATGGAGATAGAAAAAACTCTTTTGACTGATACTGCAAAATATCCAACTCGACGAATTGAAACTAAAATCTTTAATTTTGCAGCAGGACTCTCGACCATAAATCTTGACAATATAATCACAGGTGTCCTTCCTCAAAGTGTTATACTAGGTCTCGTGTCTCATACTGCTGTTGTGGGTCAGTATACTGAAAACCCTTTCATTTTTAAACCTCATGGACTTCAGGAAGTAGGTCTTTATGTTAATGGTTGCTCATTCGGACTACCCTATAAGCTGGAAACCAGGGAGGACGGTGTAACTCTAGCTTCGAGACCTTTTTATGAATTATTTAGAAACACCTCCGCTGGCTTTGACACAGGGACGGGTATAGATAGTCTCTCGTATGCGAAGAATTGTAATTTATATGCATACAATCTTACAGCTGATCAAGCTCCTGTAGGCGCTAACCATTTGAACATCGTGAAGACAGGAACTCTAGACTTAAAGTTACAGTTTGAAAAACCATTAACTAAAGCTATATCAGTGGTGCTATATTTGGATTATCAGCAGTTGATTGAAATTGACAGGCTACGGAACATCTTGCTTAGTTACTGAACTGATTCATAGGAAAATGAACGAACAAGAGTTACATTATTTTTTCAAAGATGAGAAAAAGTTAAGAGGTATTCGAGCCATAGACGAAATAGCGTCTGTAATTTTGAATACGAATGAAGCTTTAATCGTGAACACGTCAGAGAGGTCCAGAGCCAACGGGCATTGGTTATTATTTTTCAAAGTCAAACCGCATGTAATAGTTTTTGTCGATTCTCTTGCAATCAAAAATTTAATTAATAGCCAGAGGTTTCAACAATTCCTTAAAAACAATGAGATTCACCATGTTCTTCAACTAAATCACCCAATACAGCCTATAGCATCTGAGAAATGTGGACTTTATATTATATATTTTTTACATAAGCTGCTGATGAACATCCCCCTAAATAAAATCATATCAGCCTTTAATTTTAATCACCTACCACGGAATGATCTAATAGTATCTAGTTTTGCTTTTCGTGTATTGAAATAATATAAGAGAAGTATATAATATATATATATATATATATATATATATATATATATATATATATATATATATATATATATATATATATATATGTTAAAAAAATTGTAATTTTTTCACTATGTTAAGTGTATAAAAAATAAATTTTTTATGTATGTATTTTTTCTTTAAAAAAAAACAATAGATTAAAAAAAATATTATTCCTAAATCTTATTATTTTATTCTAATCTATATAAAGAATGGTACACGCTATAAATCCAAAAGAAGTTACGTTATGAAAAGAAAATAAAAGAAAAGATTTAAAATAAAAGAAAATAAAAAGTTAGAAAAGTTACTAAATAAAAAGAAAAATAAAAAGAGAAAAAGTATAGAAAAAAAAGAAAATAAAAAAAAAAGAAAAGTTACAAAAATAAAAAAGAAAATAAAAAAGAAAAGTTACAAAATAAAAAAGAAAATAAAAAAGAAAAGTTACAAAATAAAAAAAAAAAATTACAAAATAAAAAAAAAAACAAAAAAAATAAAAAAGAAAACAAAAGTCTTCCTATAAATAAAATAAAGAAATATAAACTGAAAAAAATATTAACTGGATTAAAATAGAAAAATAGAAAAAAAAATACAACTTAGATACTTTAGAGTGTGTTGATCTGTGTTGGTCAGCGAGCCTGCGGGTGCACCTGCGGGCGCGCGCCTGTTTCGCGTCGGTTCGCGCCGGCGGGCGCCTGCGGGCGCGCGCACGCGCCGGCGCGAGGGCCTGTTGACACACCCCACCATCCTCAAGGAAGTCTCAAGCATTCATATTCGAACTCTATATTCTTAAAAACATATATTTTAACATCAATATTGTGTTATTATACAAATATTTACTAACTACACTGGAGCCAGCACCGATGCTGCTGCTATCTCAAACTCTATAGATTCAGACTCCTTTCTCATTCTTCTATACACTATCCAAATTTCATTCTTCTACGATCACTTTAATTTTTTTTTTGAGGGGTTTCATCCCCCTTTTTAAGGGTCTCCTGATGCCCCCACAATATTATAACCCTCAATTTCGTATTCAGCAGGATCGAATACATATATAAAGACCCTAAGATCATCTTATTATACAAATATTTTTTTTTAACTTCGCACCGCACTGCACCGGCACCGGAGCAGACATCTACTAAAACTCCATATATTCAGACTCCTTTCTCCTTCTTCAATAAACTAACCAAATTTCATTCTTCTATGAACACTTTTTTATTTTTTTTGAGGGGTTTCAACCCCCTTTTTATGGGTCTCCTGATGCACCCCTAATATTATAACCTTCAATTTCGTATTCAGACGGATCGAGTACATATATAAAGACCCTAAGATCACCTTATTATACAAATATTGTTTTTTTTAACTCCGCACCGCAGTTGCTCCATCACCGGAGCAGACATCTACTAAAACTCCACATATTCAGACTCCTTTCTCCTTCTTCAATAAACTAACCAAATTTCATTCTTCTACGATTACTTTTTTTTTTTTGAGGGGTTTCATCCCCCCTTTTTATGGGTCTCCTGATGCCCCCACAATATTATAACCCACAATTTCGTATTCAGCATGGCCAATTACATATATAAAGACCCTAAGATCATCTTATTATACAAATATATATTTTTTTTAACTTCGCACCGCACTGCACCGGCACCGGAGCAGACATCTACTAAAACTCCATATATTCAGACTCCTTTCTCCTTCTTCTATACACTATCCAAATTTCATTCTTCTACGAACACTTTTTTATTTTTGATGGGTTTCATCCCCCTTTTTAGGGGTCTCCTGAAGCCCCTACAATATTATAACCCACAATTTCGTATTCAGCAGGATCGAATACATATATAAAGACCCTAAGATCACTTTATTACACAAATTTTTTTTTAACACCGCACCGCAGTTGCTCCAACACCGGAGCAGACATCTACTAAAACTCCACATATTCAGACTCCTTTCTCATTCTTCTAAACACTATCCAAATTTCATTCTTCTACGAACACTTTTTTATTTTTTTTGAGGGGTTTCATCCCCCTTTTTAAGGGTCTCCTGATGCCCCCACAATATTATAACCCTCAATTTCGTATTCAGCATGGTCAATTACATATATAAAGACCCTAAGATCATCTTATTATACAAATATTTTTTTTTAACTCCGCACCGCACTGCACCGGCACCGGATATATATATTTGTTATATATAGTTATATATTATACAGCAGCAGCATGTATATATTTATATATGTTGGAAAAAAGTATATGTAATATATATATATATATATATATATATATATATATATATATATATATATATATATATATATATAATTTGACTATGTATACCTAATTTTCATAAAACTTTTTTATGTGAAATGTTTTAAAGATGGAAAAAAAAGATTAAAATAAATCGAGAAATGATCCTGTGCTCTCTCTCTCTCTCTCTCTCTCTCTCTCTCTCTCTCTCTCTCTCTCTCTCTCTCTCTCTCTCTCTCTCTCTCTCGTTTTCCAAGTTACTTTTTTCTTATTATTATATATATAATGACTTTACTCATATAATATTGAGATGTCAGAATTTTACAAAACGAATCATCGCTTTGTCATAAGACCAGTTAAATATTAAACAAATTCTTGACTCTCTCTCTCATTTTCCAAGTTACTTTTTTCTTATTATTATATATATATAATGACTTTACTCATATAATATTGAGATGTCAGAATTTTACAAAACGAATCATCGCTTTGTCATAAGACCAGTTAAATATTAAACAAATTCTTGACTCTCTCTCTCTCATTTTCCAAGTTACTTTTTTCTTATTATTATATATATATAATGACTTTACTCATATAATATTGAGATGTCAGAATTTTACAAAACGAATCATCGCTTTGTCATAAGACCAGTTAAATATTAAACAAATTCTTGACTCTCTCTCTCTCTCTTTTTCCAAGTTACTTTTTCTTATTATTATATATATATATATAATGACTTTACTCATATAATATTGAGATGTCAGAATTTTACAAAACGAATCATCGCTTTGTCATAAGACCAGTTAAATATTAAACAAATTCTTGACTCTCTCTCTCATTTTCCAAGTTACTTTTTTTCTTATTATTATATATATAATGACTTTACTCATATAATATTGAGATGTCAGAATTTTACAAACGAATCATCGCTTTGTCATAAGACCAGTTAAATATTAAACAAATTCTTGACTCTCTCTCTCATTTTCCAAGTTACTTTTTTCTTATTATTATATATATATAATGACTTTACTCATATAATATTGAGATGTCAGAATTTTACAAAACAAATCATCGCTCTTTGTCATAAGACCAGTTAAATATTAAACTCTCTCTCTCATTTTCCAAGTTACTTTTTTCTTATTATTATATATATAATGACTTTACTCATATAATATTGAGATGTCAGAATTTTACAAAACGAATCATCGCTTTGTCATAAGACCAGTTAAATATTAAACAAATTCTTGACTCTCTCTCATCTCTATATATATATATATAGCATATGGTAAGAGCATATATATATATATATATATAGTAAATATATATATATATATATATATATATATATATATATATATATATATATATATATATATATTACTGTTAAAATTTGAAGATTTAAGAACACATCTGGTATAAATTTACTTGCTATTAGAAACTTTAGCGCATTGAAACAAGTTCAGAGAAATTTGGTGCATAATACAAATCATTTATATACCGTATATATAAATATATATATATATATATATATATATATATATATATATATATATATATATATATAGCTGTTATATATATATATATATATATATATATATATATATATCAAAACATACATACATACCCTTACTATAGTTTAAAATATAGGGACACTTTTTTGTTTCTCAAGAAAGGAAAGAAAGTTTCACATATGTTTCTTCGATTTGTTTAAAGAATCCATATAATTGTATAGGACTCTCCGCTGATATATATACATTTTAAACATCAGAAGGGTCATGTAACATTATGTAATAGTTAAAACTCCGCCTACTTTTTTTACTCTCTCTCTCTCTCTCTCTCTCTCTCTCTCTCTCTCCTTTCCTCCTTCTCTTCTTCTTTCTCTTTTTCATCTTAATAATAATAATAAATAATAATAAATAATAATAATAATAATAATAATAATAATAATAATAATAATAATAAGAAAAGCATAAGCTCCTCCTAGTTTTTTTTTTTTTTTTTTTTTTTTTTTTTTTTTTCCCTGCTTTATTTTCTATATATTATAATAATAATATATAATAATAAATAATAATAATAATAATAATAATAAAATAATACACACACACACACACACACACAAGAAAAGCAATATCAAGGATATAAGCTCCCTCCTAGTTTTTTTTACTCTCTCGCTCCTCCCACTTCATTTTTCTTATAATAATAATAATAATAATATTGGATAATAATAATAATAATAATAATAATAATAATAATAATAATAATAATAAAATAATAATAATAATAATAATAATAATAATAATAATAATAATAATAATAATAATAATAAATAATAAATAATAATAATAATAATAATAATAATAATAATAATAAATAATAATAATAATAATAATAATAATAATAATAATAATAATAATAATAATAGTAATCATAAACGGTGTTGGAACCGGAGTAAGAACCGCGCCCGGAGCCGGAGTAAGAACCGCGCCCGGAGCCGGAGCCGGAGTCGGAGCCGGAGTCGGAGTCGGAGTCGGAGTTGGAGTCGGAGTCGGAGCACAACACACCTCGAAATTATGATCACTCCGTGATCATAATTTCTTCGACTTAATAATAATAATAATAAATAATAATAAATAATACAAACAAACACAGACAAACACAGACAAAACCTTCGGTTTTTGTCAGATTGATAGACCTGTCGGTCTATCAATCCTCCACATAAGCCTAATATATCTCTATTCCTTCATATAGAAAAGGGTGGCCGCGCAGGTGGCTGACTTACTACTTATATGTATATATGTATATCTATATATATATGTATATCTGTATATATGTATATCTGTGCCATATATATATGGTATTTACTATTTATATATAAAAATAGTATATATATATATATATATATATATATATATATATATATATATATATATATATATATATATATATATATATATATATATATATTTATTTTCTTGGTTGGTCTAGGTGTCTGTCTGTGTATGGATTCTTATTCTCGCATTTTTCAAAGCACCTTCCGATGTGAGCTTTCTTTTATGAAAGTCTCTCTCTCTCTCTCTCTCTCTCTCTCTCTCTCTCTCTCTCTCTCTCTCTCTTCTCTCTCTCTCTCTCTCTCTCTCTCTCATTAATTTTTTATTTTCATAAAAAACAAAAAATATTTTATAAAAAGAAAAAGACGTAATTAAAATCTTTTCAATTTCTTAAAATTAATTTACCGTCATTTGATTAATTTAAATTTGGAAATTAATTAAATTTATCTCGTTTATAATTATTAATTTTCCTAAATGAAATTTGACGTCTTTTTCAAACGCCATTTTTCGGAATTATTATTATTATTATTATTATTATTATTATTATTATTATTATTATTATTATACACTGGGGAAATTGGGATATTGCAACCCATTGTATGTAATGTAAAAGATATATATCTCTCAAACATTCATCATCATTTAACACACATCAAATTGGGACGCTGCAAAAAACGTATCATTTTCCTACTTGGAGGCAGCAGAAATTTCTTTAGTTATACACAGTGGAGGCTCGTACCTAAGATTAGTGGGGATGCTGCTTCAGAAAATTATATATATATATATATATATATATATATATATATATATATATATATATATATATATATATATATATATATATATATATATATATATATGGTAATAGTCCGTTTGAGGGTAATGTTATCAGACATCGATTATTTTTTCCGATAATCGTAATATATCGGATATCGCTGTTACCCATGTATAGAACTATTGTTTGTTCGAACATGTAAAAGTGATATTCTCTTCGGCTAAATTTACATAAAATATATTTAAAAATTGAAGTATTTGTTTATAATTACGTATATATTAGCTCAAATGTGTTATTTAAAATAAAATTTATGAAAAATAAAATAAATTTCAAAAATTTGAATTGTTACATTTGCATAAATTTTACTTAAGACTAAAATTTTTTTTTAATAATTACATATATATTTTAATTTTTTTTTGCAAACTAAACAATACCAATAGGGTAATAAATGCACAGCAGGCTGGCGTACATGCATGGCAGACAGCTCGCTGAAGCGTTCGCTTCTAATGCGCGCTGCGCGCGAGCGGTGCCGTAAGGTTCTTTTATGGCAACACTCGCGCGCATTAGAAGCAAGCGCTTCAGCGAGTGGTCTGCCATGCATGTACGCCAACCTGCTGTGCATTTATCCTATGGTATTTGACAAGTATATATATATATATATATATATAATATATATATATATATATATATATTTATATTTATATAATAAATATATATATATATAGTATATATATATATATATATATATATATAAAACAAATCTTAGTAAAATAGATATTTTTTTATCGTGTGCATAATTTACGACCTTTTGTTCTTATTTTTTTAATTAATCGATTGCCATGCATTGCAAACACATTCTGTAACTTCAAGAGCGAAATGCCAACTCACCTGAGATAGCAAATATTTAATATTCGATTATATTTTCTAAAATATCGATATTGATACATTACCCTCAAAAGGACTAATTACCATATATATATATATATGATATTATATATTATATATATATATATATATTATGAATATAATATAGTATAATAATATATATATATATATGTATATATATGGAACAGGCGCTTTATAAATACAACACAATGTTATTACGCTGAGTCAAAAAGAAAGCACTAACCATACGCCTCTGCACAGGATTATATTATATATATATATATATTATATATATTATATATATTATATATATATATATTAATATATAATATATATATAATATATTATATAATATATATTATAATATTATATATATATATAATATCACAGTGTTCTTCTTTCTCACGAATTTTATGTAAATATTTGAAACTCCAGGCTTGCCGGTTGTGATGCCTCCTATCCAGACACCTCTGTTCTGTGGAACTGCTTGCCAATATCTTCTGTATTCCTTGCCTTATTTAATCTTAATCTCTTTAAATGCTCCAACGTCTGCGCCCACCATGACGGGATTTGCGTTAGAGCTTTGGCTTGGGGGGGGCTTTACTGCTCACTTTAATTTTCTTCCCCTTTTAGAAAAGGGATAAGCTTGAATGGCGGTAACCTGTAAAAAGAAAAAAATTGTAAATTATTTTTATTTAAAATCAAAGGTGTTTAAAAATTATTCTATTCCTGCGACCTTAGGTTCATACCAGCATAGTTCTTAAATATATATATAATATATATATATATATATATATATATATATATATATATATATATATATAATATATATATACTATATAATATACTATATATAATATATATATATATAACTATATATAATATTATCAGAGGTGGGCATCAAGCGCAGAATGAAAGCGCAAAAGCACAAAGCGGCTAGGTAAAAAATGTGCTTTTTTGCGTTTGCGCGAAATTTCTAAAAATGCGCGCTTTTGCATTTGCGCTCAACAACTTTTTTAAGAGCGCATAAGAGCTTAATTTGCGCTCTATCTAAATAATTTGCATTTGCGCTCTATCTAAATATTTTGTGCGCTTATATTATATTATTATATTATATATATAGTTATATATATATAATATATATATAATATATATATATTATATATATAATATATATATATAATAATAATAATAATAATATAATCAATAATTACTAATATATAATAATAATAATGGTAATAATATAATATAATAATAATAATATGTAATAATAATAATAATAATAATAATAATAATAATAATAATAATAATAATAATAATAATAATAATAATAATAATAATAATAATAATAATAATAATAATAATAATAATAATAATAATAATAATAATAATAATAATAATAATAAATTAATTAATATTAATAAATTATTATTATTTAATTATTATATTATTATTATTATTATTATTATTATTATTATTATTATTATTATTATTATTATTATTATAGCCAATTTACTAAGTTTAATGGTTATTTGTGATTAGCGATTAAACCTTTTTAGTGCTTTTGTGTTTAAATTGGAATAAAACAGATATGAATAAGGGCTTAAAGGGAAAAAGAATTGCAAACAGTGAAAGTCGTCAAAGTGTAACTCTTGAAATTATTGAGTGGTTTATGCCTCCTGTACTTCATGAAAAAAGCAGACCAAAGCTGACTTGAAGGCACCTATATCCTATCTTATCAATACTTTGCAGTCTGTCAAGAGCAAGAAGGAGTATATTGTGGGAGAGTGATGTTCAAGGAAAAGACTGAATGCTCACAATGTAGAAAAAAAAACCTTCAGTTTTTTTGATAATAATCAACAACATAGTTTGAAATCGGCAGGTAGCTTGATGTAAGTAACGTTACAATCCGATACTTCTGTATTTGAATTTTATTTCTTTTGTATTTTAAGATAAATTCAACCTTAAATCTTTAATATATTGCTTATTTACAGTGAATTAAGGATTTTCAGTTTTTAACTTTTTTTATTAGAAACATCCTTCTTTGCACAAGGAACTGTGTACTGCAATTGAAGGAGGGTCAAAGCGGGGCCGGAGCCGCTCAACAAATAGTGAGACACCCAGCAAAAAGCGTCTGACCATCAATTCTTCAGTCTTCAGTCTATGTCGAAAATATTTAAACAGAAAAGAGCTCTTGAGTTGCTTTATAACCTGACGGGCTAGGTGTTTTATAATTAGTACAGGTTAACTATAAATGGTGTCACAATTAACAGATTAAAAAACTACAACAGAAAATACAGCCATACCAAAATTTTTCGAATTTTAAAAATACCAAGTTTCTTTGTCATTAATATATTTTCTCATCAAGATTTGTTTGCTTCTAGATTTTTTTGCTACAATGACATTTGGCCGCTATTCAACATTGTGAAAGAGTCTTAGTTCTTTGTCGAATTTCCTGTCCTATCTGAACTCGTGAATTTCCACCTTCCCTCCAGAAGAAAAGTGATGAGGGATCCTGATGTCATGCATAATAAGGAAGCCTGATTTAACCAACATCTAATATAAGGTCAGTGTGATTTGTGCGCCACAACCGCAAATCAGCTGGAGGCTTGGGAACAACAAACAGGAAGTTTTCAGGGAATGACGGTTCACTGGATTAACAAATTTTGAGAATACTTTTGAAGAGAGAGAGAGAGAGAGAGAGGAGGAGAGAAGGGAGAGAGAGAAGAGAGAGAGAGAGAGAGAGAGAAGAGAGAGGAGAGGAGAGAGAGAGAGAGAGAGAGAGGAGAAAGAGAGAGAGAAAAAAAACAAAGTTATGTCGCTTGCCTGTAGAAGAGTTTATTGTTTCTCAGACCGAGCACAGTCCTAAGCCACAATATTACGGTATATTCATAAAAAATTTGGCATTTGAGCATAAGTTCAGTAAAATCGGTATGAAATAATAACGTAATTCTGAAAAAAATTATAACCAAATTAATAAGGAAACAACTAAATTAATAAAATTTATCTTCACGGTTGCGCTGCATTACAACAGATAATGATGCAAATTTCTGTGCAGTCTTTCGGGTGGATGCTCATGCAGAAAAGGGTGACGAAGGAAGAAGAACCGGCACCGATTGCAGAGATAGTGTTGCGCGTGAAGAATAGGCAAACTTAAGTGACACAGAGGTTTTTCTCAGACAAAACCTCTCCAGTCTATAACAATCTGTTTGCAGAACATGATGCCACTCTGCTTAACTGAACAATCGCCGTTGCATTTCCTACACATTAAACATCTTGGCTACTAAGGAAGTTTCAAATGTTCCTCGCTGGTCCTCTGGTACCAAGATCCATTTAATAAGACACTTACCAAAGCACAGGAATTGTAGAATGCCCAAAACAGGGAAACTACAACTGCTGCGAGAATTAAAAAGGAGTTGGGAACAAAGCTTAAACACCAAGTGTTACTCGCTGGAACTCCTTATACGATTCTATAAAAGACCTGTTTAAGACCTTGATGGTCGCATGACACAAATGAACAACATTTGTGTGGAGCAAAAGCCTTGTCTTCCAGTATTAATAAGTGATAAGGAGGTAATTGCGGAGTACAATCGAAATAAGGGTGGCGCCTATTTGCTGTTAGGCTTGATAATGTTCAGGAAGAGGAGAAGGGGGGGGGGGGGGGGTGAGTAACGCGGAAGTCCTTTTGCCTAATTCTTCCTGCCTCAAGGACAAGAGTCGGGAATGCAACGAAGGTGGAAAAATTTTAACATGCCATAGAACTGTCCCCAACTACTTGATAAAGCACCAAAGGCAAACAAAGGGAAGAAAAGGGCTTGAATCGAGGTTTCAGCAGTAATCCTTGATCTGATTTTGAATTTGCTTATGGCAAGCAGCTCTGCATCCTCACTATCAAACTCGATGTGGTAGTCGTAGGTTAAATGAGGGAAAGTACTAAGCTACCAAGACCAGGATATTGGAGGAAATAAAGTGTAATAATATTGGAGCGAATCTTACTTGTAAACATTAAGGCACTGACGGTGATGGGACAGAGTCTGAAAGTGACCTATTTATGGTGAGTTATTTTTATAATTTGGAAACAAACTTCAAGCAATCTCTTGTTATTATATATATTATATATATATATATATAATATATATATATATAATATATATATATATATATATATATATTTTATATATATATATATATATATATATATATATATATATATATATATATATAATATTTAACAAGAGATGCTTAAAGTTTATATTTATATATATATATATATATATATATATATATTAAATATATAATATATATATATATTATATATATATATATATATTATATATATAATATATATATATATATATATATATACTATATATATATATATTATTATATATATATATATTATATATATTTATATATATATAATTATATATATATATATTATATATAATATAATTATATATATATGATATTATATAATATATATATATAGTATATATATATATATATATATATATATATATATAAATATTATAAATATATATATTATATATAGATTTGAGTTCCTTGAATAGCCTGTTCTCTAGAATATTTCAAGAAAGTGAATGGGCCATATATCCACGTAGAGCACTTTGGAGAGAGAAGTTGGGGACAAATTTGGATAGCTTTGGTCGCAAGTAAATGTTCACCAGAAAAAAAAAAAAATAAAAAAAAAAAAAAAAAAATAGGGGACTCGAGCACCCCTCTCACTAGGAACCTGTTTCTTGTGAATACCAGGAGGTCTGAGTGGACTTGTTTATTAAGTATTAACATACCCCCATACCCAGCCTCAGCGGCCATGGAGAAGGTTGTTTGTTAAGCTCTGGATTCTAAGAGCATAAGAGGGCCAGCCATTGCATCCAGCAATTTTGAAAAAATTTATCTTTTTTATGAAAGGGAATATGACCCTATAGAATGCAAGAGGAGAGCAAGGAGGAAGATCACAGATAATTGAATAAGATTAATAAAATCTTTCTCATTTTTTGATATATATATTTGCACTTTCAAGTTAAAATTTAAAAAATAAATCATCTTTAAATTATTTTTGCTTTTATTTTTTTAATTTTTATTGAACATAAATTTGTGGCTTTTAAGAAAAATTTGATTTGCGGACTTGTTGGCTGCTTGCGCATGCCCTTACTAATTTTTACTGAAAAATACGCTGTTATGCGAGTTGTGCGGACTAATAATGTTATTCGCCACTTTGCATTTTGCGTTTGCGCTCTAAAGTTTAAAATTTGCGCGCCCCACCTCTGAATCATATATTATATATAGTATATATATATATATAATATATGATATATATAGTATTATAATATATATATATATATATAATATATATATATATAATATATATTATATATAAT
>JABUQX010092690.1:42500-45000 GCA_015478945.1 Trachelipus rathkii
AATGTAAATAATTGTGCTTGCAATATCTATGGTGATACGCTCACGTGTGGTTCTATGTCCGTTTTCTGCACACAGCAGAAAGCTTAGCATCTACACTCCTTCTTTAGATGCGCATATTTGAGTTGATATTTGTATAAAGGTATTTCATAGTAAATTTTATTTATATCTATTATTTATATAATAAATATAAATTTAATTTATTTCATAATATATTTTATTTTGTTTTTAAATATTTATTTGGTATTTCATATTTATAAAAGTGTCCCCACGATTAAACTTTGTATTTTTAAATATAAAATTTAACTGTAGATCGCCTAGTTAGTGATCAGCTTATCCATAAATGCGAAATACACAAATAAACAAACATTTTTGATATTTTTGAATTTTAAGATTATTTTGGCATTAATGCAAAGTCTGAGATCTAAATGTAATGCTCTATTAAATATTTTTGCTTGTAAATATTTTGTTTATATATATTTTTTTTTATATATTTTATATATATATATATATATATATATATATATATATATATATATATATATATATATATATATATATATATATATATATATATATATATATATATATATATATATATATATATATTCGCGAATATATATAAATTGTAAGATTAATGTATACTCAATATGGTTTTAGAGTACGTAGTAAATGTATAAGTTTTATGTAATTAGGAATTAATTTTTTTTTAATTTTCCATACAATTTTAATTTTGTATTTTGCTCTTTAAATGTCTCTAAATATATTACTGCAGTCGTCATATATATTGATATGTATACAATCCATATTTATAAGGTATTTTGTATATTGTTTATTATATATGGTCGTTTTTTAAATTGTCTAAGGAAGCATAGTAAACATATTTTCTTATTTTTTTATTAAAATTATTTAAATATTTATCGGACTGTTCCTTGGGATTTCGCCCATTGATCCATTTATTGATTTCATTTAATATTCAAGTAATTATTTTTGAAAGATTTATTGCTTAATATTGAGGTCATTTAGAGATATATGCATAGAGAACTGATTAGAGTCTTTGGTCTATTATCTAACAACAAATACTGGTCTAAGGTAATGGTTTCGGGTACAAAACGGACCCGTCGTCAAACATAGTAATCCAGAGATCTTCGTTGCAGAACTTGGTAGGTCATTTCTATATAATATTGAGGTGATACTACAGGCTGTGGACCTATCAATTGGAGATTAACGTTTTACTAGGTTCAGGACGTAAACATCCAGAGTATTTTTCCAGCATATTGTCTATGGGGGCCTGGCCAATGGATAGTAAGTAAGTTCGCTGAGATTGTAGACAAACTTGTTATTTGATATATATATATATATATATTGTTATGGTATATATATATATATATATATATATATATAAAGTATATATATATATATATATATATATATATATAAGATATATATATATATATATATATATATATATATATACATTGGTAAGAGTTTATAATAAATGAAAGATTAAATCTATATAGCTTCTTAGCCAGAAGTTGTATAAAGAGTAGATCTATAATAATGATGGCAATTTATTTAAAAATGATAAATAATTAATTTTATGGAGGTGAAGTTTTCCCTGGAGCTGAGCAGGAGTCAGTTGGTGACGACCGAAGCTAAGAAAAAAATATAAAAAGCAAAGAAAGGTATTTTACTTTGAAATATTTTTAAATATTTCAAATTGTAATTGAAAAACTCGAACCGGAGCCGAGATGGAGCCAGCCGATGGAGCTGGAGCTGATGGGAGCCGGAGCTGGAGCCGATGGAGCGGAGCTGAAGCCGACAAAGAAATTTATTGGCTCCGCAGCCTGAAATAAATACAGCTATACCATATTTGTGCCCTTTCTTTGAAATTTAAAAATTTATCATCAAAAATTATCTTTAATAAGTGTAAATTTACTTTTGTAGGTTTGATCTAATAAACGACGTAAAATTTCTATTGTTTTGAATCGTCGGTACGAAAATGGATCCTCAAACTTAGAGGTGTAGTGGATATCCGCAACCGCATCTGCATATGCGGATATCCGCATCATTTTTCTCTATCCGCAACCGCATCCGCATTAATTTTTTTGCGGATAGCGGATAGTATTCATCTATGAATTATGAGAAACGTGTGTGCACTACCTTATATATATATCATAGAATATATATATATATATATATATATATATATATATATATATATATATATATATATATATATATATATATATATATATATATATATATATATATATATATATATATATATATATATATATATATATATAAAAAATAATATATATATATATATATATATATATATATATATATATATATATATATATATATATATATATATATATTAAAAGTAAGGGACTTTCAAAGATGCCAGAAACATTCATGCTGGAGATAGATAATATATTTCAAACTCTGTAAAACGATGACGCGTGTGCAATAGCAACTTTTCTAAACTGATGCAAGA
>JABUQX010092690.1:50000-59958 GCA_015478945.1 Trachelipus rathkii
TTCTGCCGATTATTTTGCCGATTAAGAGAGGAAATAATATATCAGAAACTGGAGAAAAATTATGTCTGCATTATAGTTTAAAAACTCTAAATTTAAAGTACTAGAATTTTTGTATGTCTGCCCATGTTCTCACGTATTAAAATTTTTTTTTTAAATCAATATTTTAAAGATACTTACTATATATTAAAATTAAATAAAATATTAAGTAGAAATATAAGGGTCATGAATGATTTTAATATTAAATAAATCATTTTTATTAATCAAGATAAATAATAATAATAATAATAATAATAATAATAATTATTATTATTATTATTATTATTATTATTATTATTATTATTATTATTATTATTATTATTATTATTATTATTATTATTATTATTATTATTATTATTATTATTATTATTATTATTATTATTATTAATATTAATATTAATATTATTATTATTATTATTATTATTATTATTATTATTATTTTTATTATTATTATTATTATTATTATTATTATTATTATTATTATTATTATTATTATTATTATTATTATTATTAATATTAATATTAATATTAATATTATTATTATTATTATTTTTATTATTATTATTATTATTTTTATTATTATTATTATTATTATTATTATTATTATTATTATTATTATTATTATTATTATTATTATTATTATTATTATTATTATTATTATTATTATTATTATTATTATTATTATTATTATTATTGGCCGCCTTCTCTCCCCAAGACTGGTGATAAAGTGCGTAACATGCACCGGAAACAGAAAAGTAGTAGAAGAATATGACGCAAATCGAAAAGAAAGCAAAGCCAAACCGCCCCCTTTACACCTTTTAGTGAGAACTCGTCGCAGTCAGAAAATTCACCATAGAGCTTCACGGATCCGTGACGGACCCTCACTATGACATCTCGTCAATGGCTCATCAAGCCCATGAATACAACCATACCCCCTCACAAATCCCCGCCGTTCACTCCTTTTATGCACCTTTCTTCTCGCCTCTGCCAAACTAACATTTCTCTCCTCCAGGCATTTTTTTACTGACTAAATCCCCTTTTTCTTCGGTCTCCCAGCCGGGCACTTCCAAGCACATTCACCACTTTACATCCGCTTAACAAACCGACTATAATCCATCCTTTCCAAATGACCAAATCATCTCAAAGCACTTTTATTTATTCTCTTATTTACCTTTTTCTTCACACCACACAACACTCTAATACGTTCATTTCTCATTTTATCAATTCTTCTCACACCTAACACACCCCTAAGATTGTCCATCTGAACACATTGTACTTTAGATCTATACCTCTTATTCCATACCGTAATCTTACTACTATACATTAACACAGGTAACAACATACTCGCACGTAAGATCCTAGCGCACTCAAGACTTAGTTAGTGTCATTACATCCGCCAAGGATTTAATTGCATCAGCCACTATCCTGCCATTCACAACTTTCCTACTACACTCTGCATCATCCGTTCCCTTTTCATCCAACATATATCCTATATATTTAAACAGAGACTTGTTCTAGCTGCTCCCTATCTAACATAACTTCACATCGAGGACTGTTCTCGCTCACAACCAAAACCTTACTCTTATCTATGTTTACTTTCAACCCCCTCCTTTTACACACCCTGCCAAATCTCTCTACCAGTCCTCTCAAACTCTCTTCAGATTCGCCACACAAAACCAAATCATCCGCATATAATATAGGTACGGCACCCTCCACTCTCTTCCAATCTCCATCATTCTAACACAAACCTCTGCTACCCCCACCTATAATTCTTTCATAACCCCATACATATACAAATTGAATAACCAAGGAGACATAACTCATCCCTGCCTCACTCCGCTATTAATATTAAACCAATCACTTTCAACTCCATTTATTCTTACACACGCTTCACTATCATCATACATACATACTTTTGATTCCCTTCAGAATCTTACCACCAACACTATCTATCACTAACACCTGCTATAGAGCTTCCCCATTAATTCTATCATTTGCCTGCTACAAATCCATAAAACCTAAATACAATTTATTCTTCTTTTTCCTCATTTTCTCAATCATTTGTTTCAATGTAAAGATTTGATCCACACATCCTCTATCACTTCTAAACGCACCTTGTTCTTCACCAATCAGTCCTTCAGTCACTCGACGCACTCTTTCGACCAAAATAACAGCATATATCTTCCCTACAACACTCAATAAACTAATTCCCCAATAATTCCTACAGTCACTCTTATCCCCCTTACCCTTATATAAGGATAATATTACTGCTCTTCTCCAATCCCTCGGAATCCAATTAATCACCATCTCGCCTCCGTTCTTGATCATTTCCCCATTAATTTCATCTATACTTGCAGATTTACCTTTCTTCAACTTTCTCACTCTACCCATTACCTCCTACTTACTAATGACCTCATCCCCAAAATACCTATTCCTTCTTTCATCATCAAACCCACACACATTCACTATCACCTCTTCATTACTGCCAATGTTATGAAGATTTCCGAAGTGTTCCCTCCACACTCCCCTCACATCCATTTCATCAGTTACAAAAGCACCATCCCTTTTCATTATTCTAAGCAGATTCCTTTTATTCTCATTCTTAACCTTTCGCGATTCCTTCCAGAAGAGCTTCCTATTCCTTTATAAGTCCCCGTTCATCCTCCTTTTAAACTGTTCGTTTACCTCTTTTTTTCCTCCTACGTATTCATCTTTTAGTATTCCTTTTTCGTTTCTTATATAATTCCAAGCATCTTTTTTTTTGAAACCTTATCATTGGCTTTTAGTACATTCAACCACTTTCCTCTTCATCACTTCTTCATCACCATATTTCATTTATGCACATTTTTGCTTCCATTTAATATCCAATATACTTATAAAAATTGCACATTCCTTCTGAGTCTATGTTTCAGTTTCACTCTGAGCCTGCACCCAATCTGATCTACTTTCAAGAGCTCTAGCTTCACTTATCTTTATCACCCTGTTCCACTTAACTCCCTCACCTGGCCCCACCCGGGGCCTCCTGGGTAGTCTGCTTATGCTTCACTATTTATTATTTATTATTATTATTTATCATTATTTATTATTATTATAACAAAATATTATTAAAAAATGATAAGTTTATATTATTATTATTATTATATTATTATTTTATTGAGTTTATTATGTTTATTTAAGAGTTGTATTATTGCTGTTATTTATAAATTAGAACAACCAAGGATAATTATCTATGGAATCCCCCTAGTTTGTTTGTTCTTAATGTATTTTGCACATTTAAATAGGAATGAAGTGAATGCAATTTAATTCATCCTTATAAATTTTAAATTAAAAAATAATAGAAATTTTTTAAATATACTTTTTCAATTAATCGTCATCGTAAAAAATTCTTAATCGTCCCATCACTAATATATACCCAAGTTTTTGTATTTCCATGCCATTAATTAAACTACGGTCAGAAAAAAAAATAACATATTTCATTTACACTTTCACGCTTCTAATGACAGAACGTCTGGCAGCACAATTGTTTGAACCACCTCCACTGGTGATTCGTATCTTAACAATTAGAGCTTTAAAATATCTCCAAGTTGGTAAATGTCTAAAGTTCTTAACTCTTTGGCTTATAGGTCTGCCAACTTTGCTCCGTAAATAAGGGTGAAAAATCCATTCTTCTCTATTAGGGTTTCGCCCTTGAGCGATGACTATTACCATATATAAAATTGTTCTTTCTCACAAACACAATAGATTTCTTTCTGATACTTTAACGAATCTAGTCACTGTAAGTCCGCCTGCCAAAAAATATATATATATCAAGAATTTATTCTAAATTCTGTTATCTTCATCTCGTCGTCAGGGTGACATGATCGTGAGTATATAGAAAATAATCAATCAAAATGAAAATATATCCGAGTTAACAATGACTTAAGTTGCTGCTGTATCTATAATAAAATACCGCTGAAACTAAATAATTAATGAAAATAACAACCAATCGCTTTATATCACACCAATTTTGGTATTTAATGGGAATATGAGATGGAACTCGACAAGAAAATGAAAGAAATTATCTCAAAATTATTGAAAGCCTTTTATAGCCTTTAGTTTGTTTTTAAAGGATGATCTTAAAATAATATCTTTGAATCATTTTCAAATAAATATTCGAAAATATTCCAATAAAACACTTGATTGGGGAAGAGTCATCAATTTGTATGAACAAATTTGTTTGTTTGTTTAGACTGGATAATAAATATGAAAACAAACGACATTATAACATTCTTAATTAATATAGAAATAGAGTAGAAGCATAAACAACTAAAATAATAATTAATTTTAATATTCTGTAACAAAAAGAGTTTTGAGACTAAAAAATTAAGATAGATTATATCAAGATGTGCCTTTAATTTACGAAGCTCAGTATATTTTGAGTCATTAATTAATCCGTCAAAAGACTAAATTGAATTAAAAGATCCTTTAAAAGATCTGAGCCTTTCTCAAGGACGCTAAAAATGATTTCCCTTTTCAAGAACTCTTTCCTCTTCTCATCTTTAATTTGACTTCTTGATAATTCCTCCAAAGGGAAAATGCGTCATTAATTAAGGACTTTTGCTTTTCTCTTTTTCGAAGATAAATATTATACTGGACACAAATTTTCAAGAGATTTCTGTTTCAAGAGTTAAATATGCTTAATCTTATTTATTTTTGGCTTCTAAATTCGAGTTTAATAAAAATGCTAATTTGTTAAAATTTTAGAAATGGAGTTTAAAATTTTAACATGCGCGTTCCAATTATATTACAGTACTTTCTTTACATTTCGTTTCTTGAAATGGAAATATGAAATCAAATTTATTAAAAATATTTATTTAATTACAAAAAAGACGATAATACTCAACACTTTCATTTTATTTTGTATTTAATTTTATATTTTACATTCTGCAAATGGAGTTTACCTTACCAAGGTTGAGAGAAATAAAAAGGAGGAAGAGATTTGTTGTGAGTTGTGACATTTCAAAAACTATTAGCAATTAATTTTGAATAAAAATGTCGCATATATTAGGTAAGGTATTATTGTTATAAAAGGTATATTATTCAATCAGGCAATAATTAATCAGAGGGCATAGACTAGTTTCATTCCTCCGATATTATTATTATTATTATTATTATTATTATTATTATTATTATTTATTATTATTATTATTATTATTATTATTTTTATTATTATTATTATTATTATTATTATATATAATTATTATTATTATTATATATTATTATTATTATTATTATTAAGTGCTCCAATGAATAGATGGTTGTAAAGTACTCTTCTACGAAAATGAAAATTACCTAATTGCGAGCATCGATTTTAATGAATCCATTCAACCGGCGCAACAATTTGAAAATAAACTGTTCACATTTTATTTATATTAATAATCTCTCTCTCTCTCTCTCTCCTCTCTACTATATATATATATATATATTATATATATATATATATATATATAATATTATATTAGGCGGCTACTTGCTGTGATTATAACCATCCTAGTTCATGATATACGATATGTATGTGTTTTTACATGTTTAAACAACGATTGAACGTACAATATGTAAATCTATAATCAAAACATATCAAACCTGTACTTTAAATAGGGTTTTAAACAGGAGATATCACTAACTTTGATGGATTCGAGGATGCCCTCATAAAAGTTAGAACCTTAAAACCTTGAATGAGAGTTCGTGGATACAACCTTATTTTGGCGTATGCACTATATTCGCGTTATTACATGTTCTTTTTCTCTTTTGCCGCCTTTCGACGTTTATTTAAAAGAGTTCTTAAGCCAATACAATCCGATTTGTTGGAGTATGAAAATTACTCCATGTTGTGATTATTCATAATATTGAGAGTAACAAAATATTTATGTTCCTAAGAGGATGTAAGGTTCTTTTGCCGATGCTTCTTACTGAAATTCGCGCACTTTCTCTGTTAGTTAGATTGTTTATATCAACATCGTATATCTTTTTAATTAAAGAGGCCATATTAAGACTTTGAAACCAAAATTAAAATTAAATATTTGTCATATTGTTCCTCATGTTCCTTTCAAAACAACTTGTATGAAGCCGTGATCTGTCTAGGGTGATATATACTCTTGTGTTACGATTAAATTGGTTTATATACCTCACACAATGTTATATAAGAATACTTTGATAAGTATAATAATTCGGTCGGAAAATCTTTGAACAATTTCCGGTTCCAATGTCATTCAAAATCTTGAAATATAATATTACAATGTCAAACATTATATTATGATGAACATTAAGTAATTGCCAAGTTAAACTAAATTAATCTGGTGAATTTTTTTACCTAGCTTAGTTATGTGAAAGTAAAAATATTTTTAAAATCTGATAGAGTGCTGATTAATGTGAACAAGATAATCCGAGATAAACATTTGGTTCCCATTACTAGTGAGGACGAGACCGGGATCTTCCTTGTCCCTGTCTAGAAATCTATTATGGGGTAGGCAGCCTCGGAACCTGGCACGCGTCGAGCATCGCATGAGTTGAGTGGCTTCCTCATTGTGGCAACTCCATGGTCAGCAGAATTTTATTCCTCTAAAAGGTATATTCCTATTGTATACGTCCTAAGATACTCGCATACTTGATACATAGGTATATACGAGTACATACTCTCAAAGTTTTGATAATGTCAATTCTAAAATTTTCTACGTAATCGTCCTCCTTATTTTCCATTTGACTATTGTACTATGCATAATTCGTGATTTTATTATTAATTATCTATCATTTTTCATGAATTTGAAATAGTAGATAAAAATCTTGCAGGGCTGCAAGGCAGGTGCCGTGACAGCCACAGGATGAACCTGTTTATTGTGTTAAAAAAAATGAAAAAGTCGAGTTATGCCCAAAAGAAACATGACTCTCTCAGTGTAAGATAAAATTATTGATTCACGGAGTCATAGAAATTTTTTATGGTGAATGAGTACTGTGCCGGATAAAATATAAGAAAATAAATGATAAAGGATGCGTTTTCTTCTATTAAGTATAGCTAACTCCATCTATTATATATATATATATATATATATATATATATATATATATATAATTATATATATATATTATAATATATATATAATATATATAATATTGACGTCCAGCTGGTGGATCTCTATCATCATAGTGGTATTATGTGTGTTTATGGTCTTATCATAAGGAAAAGCGAGAGGTTATGTGTACACTATGAACACTCGGAGTCTGATCAGTTTTTGTATTTTCCTGAAGCTACATAATCTGGCTATCCTTGACACAATACGCCATGCATTTGTGCCAGGAGTCTTCCATTTATTATTGATTTTTTATGTGCATTTGACTGTTAATGACCAAACAAATATATTAGTAGTGTTTTTCGCTTTCAGTTGACGTGCGGTACTCCTCATCAGCATTGTTCTCTTCCTTAAGCGTTATCTATTTATATATATTGACCATTTGTGTCACAACTGTAACTCTAATCCGTCTCTCACACTCTCTTTGTCGTTTTCTATTTCTCATTATCTTTTAATTCTGCTCGCTTCAAAAATGTTTCTCACGCTAGAGACATATCAGCATTAAATACATACTTATTTTAATACTAAACCCGCTCATATTAAATATACCATCTCCTAGCTGTGACCTTAAATTATCAATTATGTCACTATATAATACTCATAATTTTTCAAAATGTCATAGCACACAATTGTTTGTATCCTGAGAAATTAGGAATCTTGCAGGTTGGCTTACAGCTCTGAGTGGTTACAAGACCTTTGCCGCTCCCACTTCAGTATATTGTTGTGACAAGACTCGTCAGCCAAGATATAGATTTGCCGCAGATTTATCACAATAGAATAATAAACGACAATCATAAAAAATTGCATCCATTCTCTCGGTAGCATTAACTTAGTGCGTAGCATTTTCACTAGAAAGAGCATAGTTTTTATAGGTGAATATTATAATAAGTAAACTTCATTTTATAGTAATATATTATTAATAAAAACACGGTATTTTAAAGTACCGTTAGTCCTGAAAGGGTTAATTTTCGGATCTCATTTATATTGATAATATTTATTTATTTTTGCAAAAGCTCCCAGTATTCACTTATGCATACAACTGCAACTTATATTTGTCATAGCATTAAATATACTGAATATATGTGGCAATCCGCAGCATTATTAAAACTATATGGATTCTGCCAAATCAAAATTAACAGATCCTTTGGTGCTATAAACCATTATTATTATTATTATTATTATTATTATTATTATTATTATAAATCGGCAATCATGTGCGGAAGCGATCTTAATTTGACATGATGAAAAATAGTACCTTTAAGATACCCTTCGAACTGATTTAATTACCTGGTCACTTTTTTTCTATCAACTGATCCCTGAGACAGCTACAGAACAATTTTAACTTATACTACTGGTAGATCACGCATCATTGCTATATCTTTACGTATACATATTTGTTTTAATTGAGCCGTATCACTGAAAACATAAATATTTATCTTCATTTATTTTAATTCGTACTTAAATATATTCGATATTTATTTTAATTAAAGACGAACTTTAGCGTGCACATTTTTTCATATTTAAAATATCCTCCCTCTATTTAATAAAGTGAAAGCATATATGATAAGAATGTGAAGAGTAAAAGTAGCCAGCCGGAACTGAATTATAAACCTGCTTGTACGCATTTAGAAAGTAAATAATTATTAGAATCTTTAGTAAATTATACATATGATTATATGTATTTATTAATATATATTTAAAATGTTAATAAAAATTATATCCATTGATTATTCTAAAATTTTGACGGTCGAATTCAGACTAGAATTTCAGATCAACTACAATTCTATAATTGAACCTCTTTCTGCCTTGGGTGTTACTATTTGGCCAAAGTCTTAAAACGATGTTTAAGTCATTAATAATATGTAGGACCAATATGTAATGTGAATGTTTCGTGTACTCTAGAAAGGCACGAGAAAATAGAATCTAATTATCATATCTAATATATGTAGACAATAGCTTATTAGTGATAGGAGAGATAGGTAATAAAGTTTCTTCTGAGTAATTTTCTTGTTGTCAAAATATATTATATAAATTACTCTTTTCTAAGATATCTCAGTGTACTGTTAATATGCATGGCGCATAATTCACTTTCCGTCTAGGCTGTGACCATACTATTTATCGGTGGTATGCCGTATTCGCGGACTTCATTCTGTTTTCCTCCTCTTGTGTAACTTCAAAAAAGACACGTCTTCTTGTACAATTGCATATATTATCTGTAATGAATTTTTCTTCTACATCTGTTATGTGCAAGATGGTGATAGTTAAAATAGATAATGATCTTTGATTTGTAATTGTAGCAACTTATTTCTGTATGTAGAATAATTTAATGTCTTACTTCGTTCGCGCAGTTTTTGTTGACGTCGTTAGTTTGCATGAATTTTAATCGCAATGCCGAAAATATATACTATATATATTTTTCTAATACATTTAGGCATTTTAAAAGTATTTATGGCATTACCCTCAAATATAGTTTCTTCCCCTTTCTCACACTTTCGTTAAATTTTTTTTTTCAATAAATAAACATAAATTTACTATTAATAGTGAATTCTAATTAATAAAAACATGTTGTTAATAGCATCTTTACATGATTATAAATAAATTAATATATATAATATATAATTATATATATATATATATATTATATATATATATAATGTATATATATATATATATATATGATTAATCATTTCATAAAAAATAAACTTTACAGTTTCTAGCCAGAAGGCAAAAAAGATTTCTGGTTTCAACTGATAGGAGAAAGCTCTCACGTGGAGATGGTGTTGTATTACTTGTGGACAGTATAAGATTTTAAACTAATG
>JABUQX010092691.1:0-2500 GCA_015478945.1 Trachelipus rathkii
GTTGTGCCTGTTTCGGTGGTGGTGTTTAACCGTTTTCGCATTTATCATTGGCTGCTTTGCTTTCACCCGCTCATCAGGTCATCACCCAAAACTTTTACAATATAAATATAGATTCAAACCTAGACAATGTCACCTCCCCCACTTGTACCAGATGTCACAATTCCCAGGATACAATGGAGCACCTCCTTCTGGGGTGCTCTGCTCTCGACGTTGCCCCATGCCGACTTCTTTATATCTTCCCTTCTCGACCTGTGGAAACCGCCCAAAACTGGTGGCTGGCCTTCCTGAAGCAGTGTGGCCCATTTCAATTGAGGTGAATGGGAATAGAGTATGTATAACTATATATATATATATATATATATATATATATATATATATAACTAATAATATATATATATATATATATATATATATATATATATACTATATATATACTACTCTTTGCTGCTATATATATGCTATATATGCTGCTCATATATATATGTGCGGCAAGTTTAAATACTTTCACAGCTAATCTTCCAATCTTCAGAATCACGTTTTAACACTAATTTACTCAGCGAAAATTTCAGTTTCATAATCTTTAAAAATAAATTAATCGGTTTAAAAAGTTGATTTAGAAGCTAATTTGATGATTCTTTTTTGACATTTTAATCTTAGTGTGCGATTACTCACGTGACATCTGTGAAGACTGGGATTGGAGACTCTACGAATGAATAATGGTAATTAGAGATACTCAAATGACGAACGAAGATTTTTACACTTTAAAGAGATAATAATAATAATCATAGTAATAATAATAATAATAATAATAATAATAATAATAATAATAATAATAATAATAATAATAATAATATAATAATAATAATAATATTAATAATAATAATAATAAAAATAATAATAATAATAATAATAATAATAATAATAATAATAATAATAATAATAATATGTAATAATAATAATAATAATAATAATGATAATAATAACAATAATAATAATAATAATAATAATAATAATAATAATAAATAATAATAATAATAATAATAATAATAATAATAATAATAATAATAATAATAATAATAATAATAATAATAATAATAATAACATTAGTAGTAGTAATAATAATAATAATAATAATAATAATAATAATAATAATAATAATAATAATAATAATAATAATAATAATAATAATAATAATAATAATAATAATAATAATGAAAGGTATCTCAAAATCTGTTTATATTTTGCATTCCTTTTTTCCGAAGTTTAGTATTGAAGCCTCAAAGTTTAAGGAAGATTTAAAATTAAAGGCCAAATTTTAATGTATGAAATAAATGAGAAATCAATAAATAAAGATTTATTTAAAAAAAAAAATAATACTTTTACCATTTAAAATTCAAACTATCATCATTGTAACAATATTTAAAAATTTGGACTAAAAGTTTACTAAAAATATTAACTTTAGTTCTTCATAAAGTTTTAGGATATTTACGAAATTTAAAACTTTACTATTTTTCTAAATTTATCGTAAATTATCCAGTACATGTACACTAATGGAATGATTAACATAGTTCATTCGCTTCTTTCAGACATTTAAGTAATCTACACTTTGGCATTTCTGTGGCGCTTAAGTTTTCGAAAGAATACGATAAAATATTTAACAAAAATATAAATTTTTAAGTTTATATTTCGAACCATCCGTCTCTTTTCTTTTTGGTAGTCCTATAACACCTATTATATATAGATGGTCACCATTCATTCTTTAAATAATTTATTAGCGATGTTTTCAGAGTTCTGCTCCAGATATTATTCGCTCTCTTTCATTAATGTCCCATCAGTGTTACTCTTATATAAATGAGTCTACATTACCTCACTCTTTTCATAAAAGAAACTACTCAGCAATAAATACTGTACCTGGTGGTAATAGTATATCTAGAGAGCAATTAAACTCTGGTCTTTTTAGCTTGTTTATTAATTGGGGTAGAGAAAAATAGGCTTTCTCAAAGACTCATTTTTTTTATCTATTTACTCTACAGAATCTTTCACATAACTATAACATCTTATAAATTAAAAATTGGTAACCTTAATTAGCTGTTCTTAATAGTTTTTTGAGTTTCCTTTCTTATCAAACACCCTCTGAGTGGTTCGGTCTTTAAAACTTCTTCAAGTCTCCCAACTTGACTGCTCTTTATTTGTGTTTTGTCTGTTCCAGTAAGGAGAGTGGGGCAAATATATATATGGAGTGGTTACTTTAACGTTTCTCTGTCTCTCTCTGTCTCTCTGTCTCTGTCTCTCTGTCTCTGTCTCTCTCTCTGTCTCTCTCTCTCTCTGTCTGTCTGTCTCTCTCTCTCTCTCTCTCTCTCTCTCTCTCTCTCTTCTCTTCTCTCTCTCTCTCTCTCTCTCTCTCTCTCTCTCTCTCTCTCTCTCTCTCTCTCTCTCTCTCTCTCTCTCTCTTTCTCTAACTGTTGACCAACTGCAACACGCTTCTTTTTACTATCGCTAT
>JABUQX010092692.1:7500-10000 GCA_015478945.1 Trachelipus rathkii
TTTCAGAAAGGGTAGGTCATGTCAGACAAACCTTTTAGAATTTATGGAATACATTACTGACTGCATTGGCCGAGGAGATCCGGTTGATATTGCAATATTTTAGACTTTAGTAAAGCTTTTGATAATATTGTCCACATCAGAATTTATTCCGATTCATTTTACACAGCTTTCTAGATGAGTTGGATTAAAGAGTGGTTGCGAAATAGAAAACAGTGTGTACAACTAAATGGGAATAAATCATCATGGGAAATAGTGAAGAGTGGTGTCCAACAGGGTTCAGTGCTGGGGCCACTATTGTTCCTCATATATATAAATGATTTAGACCAGGGACTTAAATGCAAGGTTTCTAAGTTTGCAGATGATACTAAAGTGGCCACCTCAGTTAAGAATAGTGAAGGATGCATAAAGATTCAAAATGATCTTGATAAACTTTTTGGGTGGGCAGATAAGTGGCAAATGAATTTTAATAGTAAAAAGTGTAAGGTTCTTCACCTAGGTTACTCAAATAAAAGTTTTAACTACGATATGAATGGGGATTGGCTTGAGTCTGTGGACCAAGAAAAAGATTTAGGTGTGATTATAAGCAGTAATTTGAAAGTAGCTAATCAGTGTTTGGAAGCTAGAAATAAAGCTATAAGATGCTGGGCATAATAAATCGCAATGTTGTTTACAAGAGCAAGGAAGTAATAAGTAAACTGTATAATAGCTATGTTAGGCCAGTAATAGAGTATTGTGCACAAGTTTGGGCCCCTTATTTAAAGAAAGACTTAGATATGCTAGAGAGAGTGCAACGTAGAGCAACAAGGATGATTTCTGGGTTGGAGGGTAAGAGCTATGAGGAGAGGCTGAAGGAGTTAGGAATGTTTTCTGTAGAAAGGCGATTTCTCAGAGGGGACATGATACAAGTCTACAAAATATATTTACATCTATTGATAACATAAAGACCAATAAATTTTTCAAAGTAGAACATGGACAGGTGACCAGGGCGGCATAATAAGAAAATTAAGAAGAAAGCATGCCATCTTGATATAAGAAAGCATGCATTCAGTAAATAGGGTTGTTAAATTTTGGAATAATCTGCCAGAGGAGTTGTTGAGTGTGATTCGATTGCAACATTTAAGAAAGGTTTAGATTCGTTTATGGATGGGTTGGGTATAACATACAATATTGACGAAGCCAAATTGGCGGGTTTTTAGTTAAAGTAGTTATTAGATGGCATGTGTAACCATAACTTAGTTATTAATGCATTGGATGGTTTGGGTATCATATTTATATATTAATTAGTTTGACTAAGCCAAATTGGTGGATTTGTAGTTACAACAAATTGACAAGCCCTAGGGTGCTTTGGGGATTTGCATGAGCATGTTTGGGTTTAGTGGGTTTGACTGGGGCAGCTTGATAGGCCCATGTGGCTTTTTACTGTCTCTATATTTCCTAATGTCCCCTAAAATATATATATATATATATATATAATATATATATATATATATATACTATATATTATATATATATATATATATTATATATATATATATTATATATATATTATATATATATTATATATATATATATATATATATAAAGAAATAGGGCTATCATATTTCATCAATTTTATCTAATATTTATTTATTTAAATTTTATTTATTTATATATTCATTTATTTTTAATAAAACTTTTTACTTTTTATTTTACTGAAGGAGAGCATATATGTTTTAGAGCTACTGGAACTATTGATTAGTAGATCACCAACCTAGTATTTCACACATTGGATAAATCTCTACTATTCAATAATATCTATGGGATAAAATAATTAAAGCAATAGAGATATATTTACGAAACTTGCAGTTAAATCATTAAAAAATCGTTTTGAATTAGGCAGAATTTATTTTTATGAAGGATTTCCGTTAAAAAATCGTTCTGTATAAAAAATATAAAAAAAAAGGGTAAAAAGTTGCTACCTCAAAAACCCGTTTTCGTTTTACACATTTTATTTTACGTTTATTCTTCATTTTAATGTATTTGCAGTGTATTTAACAAAGATTGTGAAAATTATTAAAATAATAATAATAATAATAATAATAATAATAATAATAATAATAATAATAATAATAATATAATAATAATAATAATAATAATAATAATAATAATAATAATAATAATAATAATAATAATAATAATAAGGTGAAGGTAACCATAAAGGAAGGGAAAACTGTTGACTTTTATTTAAACTTTATTTAGGACAAAAGTTTACTATTAATATGTAGAACCTAAAAACACTGTATTAAAACAAACAAATAAAAAAAAAAATTCGTATACTTTTTAAGTAATTCAAGTAAAAGACGCATACTTTAGCGTGGTCTTTTTTTTGGTACATTTTAGCTGTTGCCAGATTTTCTAATGGTTCACGAGAAAAAAGCGAATTTTTTTACGTACACTTTAGTAATATTTTTATGTTTTTTCGAAAAAAATTTTTTACTATTTTCATGTATATATATATTTG
>JABUQX010092692.1:15000-17500 GCA_015478945.1 Trachelipus rathkii
ATAACGTAAAAAATTTGCATATTTACATACCTTAAAGCAGTAAATCAGTAAATCAGTTAATCAAACTGCCCTCCTGCCCTTCCATGATCTATTGATCTATTGATCTATTGATCTATTGATTCAAGTCATATTTTTATTAAAATTGTTATGTTTTGCATACTCTAAAGCAGTAAATCAGTAAATCAGTTAATCAAACTACCCTTCCCACCACCCTCCTACCTTTCCATGATCTATTGATCTATTGATCTATTGATCTATTGATCTATTGATTTAAGTCATATTTTTTATTAAAATTGTTATGTTTTGCATACTCTAAAGCAGTAAATCAGTAAATCAGTTAATCAAACTACCATCCAGCCACACTCCTACCTTTCCATGATCTATTGATCTATTGATCTATTGATCTATTGATTCAAGTCATATTTTGTATAACATAACACAAAAACTTTTATTTATTTTTGTTTTGTTTTCTTTAAACATTTTGTTTTTATACTAAAAAATTTATTCTTTTTATATTTTAAACTTAAAATTTTTTGTAGTTACTACATATCTAACTGCAGTAAATCAGTAAATCCAATAAATCAGTAAATTCAGTAAATCAGTAATATCAGTAAATGCAGTAAAGCAGTAAAGCAGTAAATCAGTAAATCAAGTTAAAAACAGCCCTCCTATCCTTCTATTGATCTTTGATCTATTGATTATTGATCTATTGATCTATTGATTCTAGTCTATTGATTCAAGTCATATTTTTGTATAACATAAAACAAACTTTTGTTTATTTTGTTTTGTTTTCTTTAAACATTTTGTTTTTACTAAAAAATTATTCTTTTTATGTTTATAACTTAAAAAAATTTGCATTTTTACATACGCCTAAAAACAGTATAATCAGTAATCAGTAATAAACCACCCACTCTGTCCTCCTACCCATGATCTATGAATCTATTGATCTATTGATCTTATTGCCATGATCTATTTGATCTATTGATTCATGTTCATATTTTTGTATAACATAAAATAAAATTCTTTGCTGTAGTTGTTGTTGTTGAAATGTCGCGTTTGTTGTTGCATTTGTTGCAGTTGTTTTTGTTGTTGTTGTTGAAATGTTGCATTTGTTACATTTGTTGTTTTTGTTGAAATGTTGTTGTTGTTGTTGTTCATTGTTGTTGTTGTTGTTGTTGTCGTTGTTGTCGTTGTTTGATGTTTTAATATATCAAAACGTTCAAGTTAAATGAAAATATACAACACTTTTTCAAACATATCTCAAAAATATTAATGTTAATTTTACATTAACATTGTAATATTGAAAACTAAACAAAAATATATCTCATCCAAGCCTAACTGACATACAGCATTCATTAACAAGGTAACTAAAATTAGAAGTTTCATATTATTATTATTATTATTATTATTATTATTATTATTATTATTATTATTATTATTATTATTATTATTATTATTATTATTATTATTATTATTATTATTACTTATTATTATTATTATTATTCCCCACATAGAATCTCACAACACCAATAACGCGTGCGATCACTTTGCCTCCAGGTCCACAACTACGAACTTTGGTAGGTAAATTGGCTCTTACCGGCACCTAAACATTAGCGTAATCTTGTTACGGGCCGGGTAACGCAATCAGAGAACTTGTATTTGCTATGCATCACGGCGCCATTGAAATTCGACGGATGACTCATTAATCTTAATATCTTTTGACACATGAGAAGGGGTAAATGAGATTTATTACTTTGTTCCCAATATCTTTTGACACATGAGAAGGGTAAATAGATTTATTACTTTGTTCCCAATATCTTTTGACACATGAGAAGGGTAACGAGATTTATTACTTTGTTCCCAATATCTTTTGACACATGAGAAGGGTAAATATAATGAGATTTATTATTTTTGTCCTTACTTAACATCTGTTTTTATCTTAAACAGTAGTTTTATTATTATTATTAATTATTATTATTATTATTATTATTATTATTATTATTATTAAATTATTTATTATTATTAATTATTATTATTATTATTATTATTAATATTATTATTATTATTATTCTTTTAATTATTATTATTATTATTATTATTAATTATTATTATTATAAAATTATTATTATTATTATTATTATTATTATTATTATTATTATTATTATTATTATTATTATTATTATTATTATTATTATTATTATTATTATTATTATTATTATTATTATTATTATTATAATTACCACACACACACACACACACACACACACACACACACACACACACAATAATTATAGACACTTTACTTAATACATTAGCCCGGCAATCATCGTACTAACTTACTGATCACATGACTGCTGTTTCTATGATGTCAAGCAGATGTGTTACATTTTCTAAACGTCGTTGTAAGACATTTACATTTTTCACATGTTAAATATAAACATTTCAATTTGTTATGTATTTTCTTTTACGTTTCTATTATTCTTTACATTTATATTTTGTT
>JABUQX010092692.1:22500-29031 GCA_015478945.1 Trachelipus rathkii
GTCTATAATTATTGTGTATGTGTGTTAGATTTGTTATGTTCATATACATATATAGTTGATATAATAATAATAATAATAATAATAATAATAATAATAATAATAATAATAATAATAATAATAATAATAATAATAATAATAATAATAATAATATTAATAATAATAATAATAATAATAATAATAATAATAATAATAATAATAATAATAATAATAATAATAATAATAATAATAATAATAATAAAACTACTGTTTAAGATAAAAACATATGTTAAGTAAGGACAAAATGGGAACAAAGTAATAAATCTATTTACCCTTCTCATGTGTCAAAAGATATTGGGAACAAAGTAATAAATCTCGTTACCCTTCTCATGTGTCAAAAGATATTGGGAACAAAGTAATAAATCTATTTACCCTTCTCATGTGTCAAAAGATATTGGGAACAAAGTAATAAATCTCGTTACCCTTCTCATGTGTCAAAAGATATTCAGATTAATGAGTCATTCCTCGAATTTCATTGGCTGCCCGTGATGGCATAGCAAATACAGTTCTCTGATTGGTTACCCTTGAGCGTAACAAGATTACGTAATGTTTAGGTGCCTGGTAGAGAGCAATTTACCTACCAAAGTTCTAGTTGTGGACCTGGAGGCAAAGTGATCGCACGCGTTATTGGTGTTGTGAGATCTATGTGGAATAATAATAATAATAATAATAATAATAATAATAATAATAATAATAATAATAATAATAATAATAATAATAATAATAATAATAATAATAATAATATTTTATGATGATGTGTATGAGATTGAGATTGCTATGCTGACTTCTGCTGGTAAGTTGAAACTTCTAATTTTAGTTACCTTGTTAATGAATGCTGTATGTCAGTTAGGCTAGGATGAGATATATTTTTTGTTTAGTTTTCAATATTACAATGTTAATGTAAAATTAACATTAATATTTTTGAGATATGTTTGAAAAAGTGTTGTATATTTTCATTTAACTTGAACGTTTGATATATTTAACATCAACAACGACAACAACGACAACAACAACAACAACAACAACAACAACAACAACAACAACAACAACAACAACAACAACAACATCAACAACAAATGTAACAAATGCAACATTTCAACAACAACAACAACAACATCAACAACAACAACAAATGCAACAACAAACGCGACATTTCAACAACAACAACTACAGCAAAGAATTTTATTTTATGTTATACAAAATATGACATGAATCAATAGATCAATAGATCAATAGATCAATAGATCATGGATGGGTAGGAGGACAGAGTGGGTGGTTTTGATTTACTGATTTACTGATTTACTGCTTTAGGGTATGTAAAAATGCAAATTTTTAAGTTATAAACATAAAAAGAATAAATTTTTTAGTAAAAACAAAATGTTTAAAGAAAACAAAACAAAATAAATAAAAGTTTTTGTGTTATGTTATACAAAATATGACTTGAATCAATAGATCAATAGATCAATAGATCAATAGATCAATAGATCAATAGATCATGGAAGGATAGGAGGGCTGTTTGATTAACTGATTTACTGATTTACTGCTTTACTGATTTACTGATTTACTGATTTACTGATTTACTGCTTTACTGATTTACTGCTTTACTGATTTACTGCTTTAGGGTATGTAAAAATACAAAAAAATTTAAGTTATAAACATAAAAAGAATAAATTTTTAGTTAAAACAAAATGTTTAAAGAAAACAAAACAAAAATAAACAAAAGTTTTTGTGTTATGTTATACAAAATATGACATGAATCAATAGATCAATAGATCATGGAAAGGTAGGAGTGTGGCTGGATGGTAGTTTGATTAACTGATTTACTGATTTACTGCTTTAGAGTATGCAAAACATAACAATTTTAATAAAAATATGACGAATCAATAGATCAATAGATCAATAGATCAATAAGAATAATTTTTTAGTTAAAACAAAATGTTTAAAGAAAACAAAACAAAAATAAACAAAAGTTTTTGTGTTATGTTATACAAAATATGACATGAATCAATAGATCAATAGATCAATAGATCAATAGATCATGGAAAGGTAGGAGTGTGGCTGGATGGTAGTTTGATTAACTGATTTACTGCTTTAGAGTATGCAAAACATAACAATTTTAATAAAAAATATGACTTGAATCAATAGATCAATAGATCAATAGATCAATAGATCATGGAAAGGTAGGAGTGTGGCTGGATGGTAGTTTGATTAACTGATTTACTGATTTACTGCTTTAGAGTATGCAAAACATAACAATTTTAATAAAAATATGACTTGAATCAATAGATCAATAGATCAATAGATCAATAGATCATGGAAGGGCAGGAGGGCAGTTTGATTAACTGATTTACTGATTTACTGCTTTAGAGTATGCAAAACATAACAATTTTAATAAAAATATGACTTGAATCAATAGATCAATAGATCATGGAAGGGCAGGAGGGCAGTTTGATTAACTGATTTACTGATTTACTGCTTTAAGGTATGTAAAAATGCAAATTTTTTACGTTATAAACATGAAAAGCATAAAATTTTAAAAAAGAAAAAGAAATAAAATTTAAAAAGTAATTAAAAAATTTTAAATTGAAAACAAAAATTAAAAACATAAAGAATGAAACTTATAAAATAAAATAGCAAACAATATATTTTAGTTGACGATTATAAAAAGAAAACGAGATTTTGAAAATAGAAAACGAATGTTTACTAACTCAGCACCGCACCGGCTCCAGCACCGGTGCCTGTACCAATTCTGTCTCCTTCCTCCTTCCTCCTTCCTCCATCTTCTCTTATGCACTCCGTGCATTTAAACTTCTTTTATTTCAGTTGGGGACCCTCCTCCGGGGGGTTCCAAACACCATTCTTCCTCCTTTCTCCATCCTCCTTCTTCCATCTTCTCTTATGCACTCCGTGCATTTAAACTTCTTTTATTTCAGTTGGGGACCCTCCTCCGGGGGGTTCCAAACACCATTCTTCCTCCTTTCTCGTTCCTCCTCCTTCCTCATTCCTCCTTCTTCCTCCTTCCTTCCTTCTTCCTCCTTCTTCCTCCTTCTCTTATGCACTCCGTGCATTTCTTCTTCTTCTTCTATACATTATGCAAATTTCATCCTTCTAAGATCCTTCTATCTGGAAGGAACCAGCACCCCTTCTCCGAAGGGGTGCACTCACCCGGAACCTCGATTCCAGGCAGACGGAGTCTGCGGCGGCACAGCCAGGCAACCGGAAATAGAGATACCTTCACGCAAACTAATTATTATTTATTTATTTATTATTAAAATATTTTTTTTTATTATTTTTTTTATTTTTATTTTTTTTTTTTTTTTTATTTTTTTCAGTTTCCAGGAATCCATTTTCCAGTTTCCAGGAAGTCATTTTCCAGTTTCCAGGAAGTCACTTTCCAGTTTCCAGGTTCCTGGAATCCTTCCAGGATTCCAGTCCCCTTCAATATTGCTTTGACCTTACTATTATTATTATTATTATATATTATTTATATATATAATATATATATATATATATATGTAATAATATAACATCAATTTTAATAATAATATATATATATATATATATTCTTATGTATATATATATATATGTAATAATAATAATATATAATAATAATATATATATATATATATATATATATAATAATAATATATATATATATATATATATATAAAAATAATATAATATATATATATATATTAATATATATAAATATTTACTATTATGTAACTCAATAATATATTCTTCAATATATAATATATATATATATATATGTATATAATATATATGTATAGCACTTCTTCTTATATGTATAAAAGATATTATAAATATATATATGAAATATATGTAATAGTAATATAGCATAACAATAATATGTATGTATAATATATAGCAGCAATAAGCATATATCTTTCTTCCAGCCTTCACTCATGTATGTGTATATGTATAACAACAATAATATATATATATATATGTAATAATATATGTAATAATAATAATATATATAATAATAATATATAATAATAATATATAATATATATAATAATAATAATAACAACAATATGTATATATAGTAAAATAATAATAATTATAATAACAATAACAATAATAACAATAATAACAGCCAATAATAGTAATAACCTATATATATATATATAATTAAATTTCAGGACAGAGGGAGGTTAAAGCCTTCTTAAAGAATTTTTGCCTAATAAATTGAAAACGTAATTTCATTAAAATGGTTAAAGATGTTACAATTAGATTAAAATCACGCGGCACCCCTGACAGATCTCGCGGCACACAGGTTGGGAATCTCTGTTCTAATAATTAAAAGAATGACTAATAGTCTGTTTACAAAAACTTTGTTTCTGATTTATTGATATGAAGTTGGAGTGTAGGAGTCGAAATTATAAATTTTGATTCCAATTCTACACCCTTTGTACTCAGTTCTTTTCTGGCTGCAAGGGTGATTAATATTTATAAAATTATATATTAGCGGCCCCTTATCACTGATGACAGTGTTGGTGCCAACTCGGGTTTTCCAAATTGTTCTGCTACACAGTCCTTTTTATTCATTAATATTTCTTCAACATTCACGGTCATTATTATTATATCAATTTTGCTGAACGCCATTACCCTTCCTCTAAATTTCAACTCAAACTCAAGTTCGCTTAACCTAAGTCCAGGTGTTTGAGAGCCCCGATAGCAAACACTACTATGTTCCTCTCTTAATGTACCATCTCTATCCTCGATTTTAAGTCAAATGGGGAGGATGTATGTACATAACGACATTGTATATCTTCTCGAGTTCGTGATTTGCAGTTTTCCTAATTTTCTACTTATTTCATGGTTTAGGTTCTCTTGCCAACCTACGACTGCATTCATCTGTCCTGTATATTTTTCTCCTACTATACAAACTATTCTAAATTGTTAGATTATCTAAACTCTAAAATGGAACACACTCTCCCGTAATATTACTACTCGAAAATTATCGCTTTGGATGATTTTAATACTCCAATGGGCTTCCTCAAATTCTCAAGATTTATCAGGTGAAATAACCTTCCATTCCTGAGTTCACATCAACTTCGAGCAGATAATAGCTCCAAACCATACGTTTGATAGCCTTGAGGATTAAACCAACGTCCCAGCAAAACATTCCTGTAGGATCTAATCGATTCCGATCTTAATTAATATAGGATCAATGGGATCCTATAGGAATTTTTTTACTTAGGAATCAATGGGATCCTACAGGCCACTGGGACGTACTAGACCTTTTCTTAACATCCCATCCTCCTTAGATTATTTATTAAGCTCTTTACACGTCTAGGTTTCTCCGACCAACTATTTACTTCTGCATCAGGTTCATTCTCTTCAAGTCTTCCTCAGGAAAATTCTCCGACCATTGATTGCGAGGAAAGTTTTTTTTTTGTACTTCGATAATCGCAAACTGGTAGGACATGCTATCTTTGATTTTCTTTGGAATAATTTGCGTTTGGACCTATACCAAATTGGTCGACAGGAAATTGGGTCAACATATATATATATATATATATATATATATATATATATATATATATATATATATATATATATATATATATATATATATATATATATATATATATATATATATATATATATATATATATATATCTAACTATAATATATATATATATATATATATATATATATATATATATATATAAATATATAAAACAAACAAACAAAAAAATCTGGTTATTTAGAGTTTCTCTAACGAATTGAACAAAACTTGACTTAACTTAACCTAACCTAACCTAACCTATCATAACGCCTGCAGCGGGCTGTACAGGATATTTTTTTTATGTTGTGTCGACCCTTTTTCCTGTCGGCCATTTGGGCTAGCCACCGTGCATTTTGCTCGAAGCGTGCAGTGCAGAACGCATAACCGAGGCGATTCTCCCTGGCATGGAGGCGTACACTCCATTTTTTCCTTCATCTTTAAAATCATAAACTTTCTTTTCTATTTTTGTTTGTCGCAGCAGGGAATATTCTGGAAAATTATATTATCGATGTCTTCAAATAAATGAATCTCATAGTATTAATGTTTTATCCTTAAATCGTACGAAATCTATTCTCAATAACACTAACAGTCGAAAATACAATAAATTTTTCTGTTTCCTCTTCTTCACCCTCTTTTTGACACTTTTTAAAAAATGTAATCTCTAATATTGTTTCTTCATCTTCTCCGCCCCTCTCTCTCTCTCTCTCTCTCTCTCTCTCTCTCTCTCTCTCTCTCTCTCTCTCTCTCTCTCTCTCTCTCTCTCTCTCTCTCTCTCTCTCTCTCTCTCTCTCTCTCTCTCTCTCTCTCTCTCTCTCTCTTTGTTCCTCCCGACGGTATCGCTGCTCAATTATCCTTTGCTCAGTTGAACTTTTCCTCTGCTCAATTGAATTTTTCTTTCAAATCTTTACCTTTAATTTTGAAATAGACGATTCACTAGCTATTTTTCTTTCTCTATC
>JABUQX010092693.1:0-40000 GCA_015478945.1 Trachelipus rathkii
CAAACATTCTGGAAGTTGCAAAAGAACTTCTGCTTTCTGATAGTGAAGAAATAATAATATCATGCCTCTTGTGAGAATCAATTAAAATGAAAGATATATGGGCAATTACATTATATTCTTCGATGATCTTTTGTCAAACCAGTCTAGAGAGCAAGTCTTCGCGATTCTAAGATCATACTTGTAGCCTAAATCTTCTATGAAGTTACTTTATTCTCTTGACATCGTATGCTAAAATTTTGTGTTCTAATTTTGGACAATTAAATTTGATATGCGGTGTCTAGCTCTCATAGACTTTTAGATGTGGTGATAGAGGATTTTCTTAGGGGTGATTTTACTCTCACTCGCAAATGTAGAATCAAACCAAAGATCACACTAATCTGAAAGGATCAATATCAATACTTGCTCAATTGCTACATGAGGAAGAAAATTGTAAGCTGGCATAAAGTTGAATGTTAATATAGCTTCACAATATAAAAAGAAATAAGTTTATCAATTAATTTAGCTTGATAAGAGATTCAAAGAATTAAAAAAAATGTTATTATTGTAATGATAAATATTTGCTTTTAATTTATAATTTAAAATGGCGATAAAGGTTAATAATGATATGTGAAAAAAAAAAAAGTTATAGCGTAGGTGGTGTACTGGGTTGGGTAGTATATATGTGAGCTTATTATTTCCATATAGGTAAAGGCTGATGTTCATATATATCATCATAATATAATACTGGAGTATACACTATATTATCTTATTTAGCTTGTTATCTTCTAGATATCAGGGTAATGGGCGGAATTGTACGATTAACAGATGCCGTTAGTTATAATATATATATATAGGTTATTATACTATATTCCTCTAATCTAAAACATCCGTCATGTTCAAGAAGATTAAGTTTTTTTTTTGCTACTGCTTTATTATATTGTTTATTTATTATATTTGTCATTTAAATATTATATTATTTATTTGCAGGATGGATATTATTTATAAGGTAATTCAACATTATTCTATATTTATGAATCGTTTGAGTATTATATAGTATATCTATATATATAGTAAAAAATATATGTTTATATTAAATATAAGGTATATATATATATAATTACTATTATTGGATATTATAGGTAATATTGATAAGTTTTAAATCACTATATATATACATTATAATATATATATATACTATAGTAAAATATTATAATATCTAACCATTCTCAATATATATTAATTTAATACTTTAATGCCTGATGTTCCACGACTGTTTTAATATTAGTCTTTTATATTATATTTTGGGTCACGTAAGTAGTATCTGGACAGTTTGAGCTCTAGCACCCTTTTGAGGATCCTATTATAGTAGGTGAGATTTATTGAGGTAGTTATATTTATATAGTAGTATTTGATATTTATTTATATTATATATATTTATGATAGGTAGTAGTATATGGTGAGGATAGTATTGGTATCGCTTTTCGGATAATGAATAGTGGAAGTAGATAATATAATGTCTTCGGTTATTTCTGTATACATACTTGGGAATGTATAATCTGATAGTATTATGGTGGTGATTTATAATTTCTTATAGTCCAAAACGATGACGACATTGGTCGAAAGTTTTTTCTTTTGCTACTTTCGCTCGTATATATATATTTGTGAGTAAAGGTCAAAAGTTATCTTTAGATTTGATTATATAATATATTAAGAGGGTTGGTGGGCTGGACTCCCGGGGAGAGCGTATGCCGGCGTACGGTGGTCCCTGTGGTTTGATAGCCTGGCTAGATATTAGACCAATATACAGGCTACGATATAGGTTAGTGATGTTTTAGTGATTAGTTTATTATAGTACCTTAAGGGTGATTGTTAGATCGGGGTCAGTAGGTATATATATTAACATTAGAACTACTATACTCAATGTGTTGTTCGATTGTACTATATAGTTATTATTTTTACTCTAAAATATATTATATAGTAGGGAATAGAGATAGAGAGCGATAGCGAGCGCGCGGTGGTATGCGGGACTGTATAAGCTATGCATCAGTGAGCAACGCCGATGTTATGGGTAATTATTATTATTTGTGACTATAGTATGGTATTCTGAGTAATATTTATAGAGATTTTTACGTGAGATTTCGTCAGTAGAGGAAATGTGCGAATGTGTGAGATCGACAAATAACGGGTATCTCTGTATAATATGGAGTCTTGAGTTTCGATTCATAATCGATCATCATCAATCACCCATGTTCCCGACACTGCTCTCGCCTAGATCGTTGTGCGTGTCTATGTTGCGCAGAGATGCGGTAGAAACAGAGAAGGATAGGTATACAGAATATGAGCGAAAGTCCCGAAGATCAGAAAGCGCGCAGCGCGTGTCACGGGGCCGTCTTTATACGCTTTCACCGTGAGAACCCGTCGCATTCAGAAAACCATCTTAGAGAAGTTCACGGGACAGCGACGGACTTTCACTTATGGCATCTCGTCAAGGTGGGGTTAATCCCTTTGTAGCCCAGGTGGGCCACAACAATACCACACCAAACATCGCCATTCACGAGCTACTTGGTGGTTTCCGCCTCGAACTTATTCGTATCGGGCTAAACAACCACTATTATGCACCTTTTCTTTCTCGCCTCTGCAAAACTCACAGCTTCTCCCTCAGGCATTTCTTTACTGACTCATCCACTTTTTCCTCGGTCTCCCAGTCCGTCGATTCCCAGCACACTACGTGCACTAATAACATCCGCTTAACCAACCGACTATCATCTATCGTTTCCACAATGACCAAACCATCGCAAGGTACTTTCATTTATTTCCTCATTTACCCCTTCATAAACACATTCTCAATACGTTCATTTTCATTTTATCAATCTTCTCACACCTAACACGCCCCTAGATTGTCCATCCTGAACACATTTTTACTTTAGATCTATACGCATTTATCCAAACAATAGTCTCCACGTAGGCTATAGGGTTTAGAATGTAGAGGCACAGGTAACAGAGCATTACTCATGATTAGTAATCATACTATATTTTCGCGTGGTTAAATATATAATATATATTATCATATCTCAATCATATATTCAAACTAAAAAAGAGTCTATACCCTAGATAAGGGGGTACGCTATACCTACTATATATATAATATATATATATAATATATATCTACCACTTCCATTAAATATTTTGATGAGAAGGCTGTAATAATTTTTTAGGGTGATGAATTTTTCCATCATAGATAATTTTCTAGAGAGAGTGGGAGGTCGGAGTCGGAGTCGGAGTCGGATGTTTGAAAGATTATTTTAATTTTTTTTCTACAAAAGTTTCGACGTTTTGGGATTCGGAGTCGGAGTCGAGTCGGTAATATTTGGAACATACAGAGGAGATAGTTAGTCGGGAGGTCCCGGTAATCTCGGGCAAATTATCAAGACGGGTGGAGTCGGAGTCGGCGTCGGAAGATCGGAAAAGTTTTTGAATCATTGAAAACAACCATGCTTACAAATCACACAAAACGCCGCCATTCACTCCTGTTATGCACTTTGCTGTCTTCTAGGCCTTTTTACTGACAACTTAACAACAATTTTCGCTTCTCTGTAGCTAGAGCATTCTACTTCATGACTCTAATCTCAGCCACTTTTGTTCTTAATTTTACGTTCTCAAAGCCTGATTCGAATTCCTCGGCGAGCACTCTCAGCTCACTTATACGGATCACTGATTATATACGCGAACTCGAAACTATGTAACCAAATATTTCCAGATGACAAAAAATATACAACAATAAATATTATATATCTTTATATAATCAATTGCAATTAAGATTTATAAGCATTAGGTGGAGAAGCCCTTCGGACAGATTTTCAAATTCTTTATTCCTTTTAATGTGTTATATATTCTTACACACACCTTAACTACGCTATATTAGCAGGTTGTTTTTATTTTTACATACCACTACTGAACGCAGTGTACTTTAGTATTTACCTCTTATTCCAGACCATAGTACCCTCAACTCTTAACATTAAACAAAGCAGGTTTAAATCACTTATAAACCCACTATCGACAACCTCCCTCCTACCATCTGTTGACTCTAGATCTAATGGATTAAGGGTCAAATTTTTTACTAAGTAACAAATGTATATTTTACATACCAATACCCTTAATGTAAGAACCTAGCAATAAGATAGAGCTTAGTATCAGCTATTACATACCATCAAAAGATTTAAATTGCACCAGCTTTTCACTAAACAGTTCAATATCCAACTTCTCTACATACACTCTGTTTAAATTATCGTTCCTTTCAGCCAACATAATAACCACTAATTATTTAACACTACTTTGGACAACATCCACCTTCCTAGCCATTCCTTGGGTTCTAATCTATTGTTTTTTCATTTTTGACTAGATATTATCACAACATTTGACTTGCGACTGGGGTCCCCTCTATCTTCGAAGAGTAGTTGGGCAGTAGCTGTTCCAGCTGCTCTCAGAATTACTAAACATAACTTACATCAAGATGACTAGTCACTCCAAGATACTTCACTCTTTATTCAAAGAAACTTTTGTTATACTATATTTACGGTACACTTATATTTCGAAACCATCTTTTTCATTCAGGTTAACAATACAGAGTCTCTATCTAATCCTACATCAATAACTACATCTTCAGATGTCTGAACAACACAAGTGCATCAAAATCATCCTCATATAATAGGTATGGAACCCTCCACTCTCTTTCATTATCCATCATTCTAACCACCATTCAGTGCCACCATCACTTCTAATTCTTTCATAACGCATTAAAAACAAATTGAATAACCAGGAAGACATGGCCCTTCCTTACCTCAGCCATGTTAATAAATACCCAAACCAAAATCACTTTCGACATCTATTTTATTCTCACACACGCTCAACTATCGTCATACCTACTTTTGATTCCATTATGAGGTTTATAACGCAACACAAATATCACACTAACACATAAGTCATACGAAGCTTCCCTATTGCATCCCTATCATACGCCTGTTTCATTTATATCAACAAAACTAAAAAAAAAAATTAATTCTTCTTCTCGCTCCATTTTCCAATCATTTGTTTCAATGTAAAGATTTGGATCGCATACACTCTCTAACCACTCGGGCTAAACTTGGTCACCTGTGATAACTATTTCACCAATGCCCCACAAGTCCTTCAAATCACTACAGAACAATTCGAACACATCTTAAAGCAACTCTTTCGACCAAATACGAGCATATGATAATAAAATAACAGCATTACGCTAAATAAACTAATTTCCATAATTAAATACCGGTACAGTTATCTTATATCCCCACTTAACGACGCGATAATTCAAGAATTATTGCAGATCTTCACATTTCCAGTCCCCTGAGAACTCGATACCAGGTCATCTCGATAAATGCTTTGTTACACACTTCCAAATCCACTCAATACATAACCACTAATTTCTGTCTATATATTTAATATATATATTTCATAAAGTCACATAATAAATACTCATATAACTACATATATATTTTATAATAATATCAGGTTATTATGCAGTTTTCTTTACACTTAATACTATATATATATATAATAAGGTATAAAATAATAATTTAACAAATATTATTATCACATACATTGGGGTTATATTTACTAATTAAATTATAATACATACAGACTACTAGTATATATATATACGGGAAAGTATGCTAGATTAACTATATTATAGGTTTCCTGGTTGACCATTACAAAGAAGCAAAAAATCAATGAATTAATGTAACATATGGTAAATTTCATATTAATAGAACTTTAGGGTAAAATACAATATGAAAAATAAATGGCTTGCGGGGTACCAAACCTAAACTAACGCTCACCATACATATTAACCTACAACTTAACCTTAAACGCTAACACTAACCTCAGGGACTAATAAATCAGCCAAATTAACGCTAACCTAATATTAACAGCCAGAGTCAACCACTTATCAAATGCTCTAATATATACCTAAACATTTTATTTACTTATAATAAAGTTATACTACATATATATACTAATACTTTAACTAATTATAGTTAAATAATATATACTTAGCATATATACTATACCTGATAATTATGTACCATATAATATAAAAAGATTACCTATAATTTCTATTTTAACTCACTTTTATATTCATATAGCATAACTTTACTTTAATCCTGCAAACGTATTTGTACTAGTTATTGATTTAATATTATTAATACTTATTACACTTTAAATATATATTAATACATAGTTTTATAAATGAACTATATTAATAAATTATTACTTATATATTTATACAAATATATTGTTATAAGTTATCAATATTCTCGATATATATATATAAATAGATATACAGTACGACTAAAGTGTTGCTTATATAACTATATAACGTACCAAGTTTATTACATACTAGTCAATTACCGTATATATATATATAATAATAAATGTCGAATCGAAAATAATAGTTAAATAGCTAAATTTATAAAAATCTATAAAAATTTTGATTAACAAAATATAAAATTATATATATTCTTTATGTTAAATACAATAACGGTAACAACATTACACCGTAATATATCACTCACATTTCTTAACAGGTAATTATAAAAAAATCAAGTTAACAATTTATAATAAAAGATGTAGTGAAGCTAATACACTTAAAAAGACCACTAAATAGTGTAACAGGAGCTAATATACTGGTATCATATTATATATACAAAACGTATTTCACTACTATAATTCATACTCATATATATATATTTCAAGCATTAGACTCTATACATAATATTTATATTCTTATAATTTAATTAATTTATACAAATATATAACTATAACATATATATATAAGTAGTAATAGATCCATTTTTAGTACAAAAATTTCACAATATATACATATAATTAGTGGTTTAAATACCTTATATATTACAGCGAGTGAGTAACCTATATACGTATATATAAGCTATGATAAAATAGTTATATGTATATACTAACTATAAAGTTATTTCTCAATATATACAATTAATAAAATGATATGTGAAGATCTAAATAACAATTAGATAACTTAAAGTAAATATGAATTGTTATAAATATACCATATATATATAGTAAATTAACTATAAAACAATACTCATAAACCAATACCAATTTGTTTAAACCACAAAAGATATAACTATATTATATATAGAGTATATTATTATTCTCACAATCAATTACTATAAAAAGTATTTCTCATAAAATACTACACCTACCTATTAATTAACACCAAGTAAAGCAACTAACTGGTTTATGCAAAACGTAAACCTTAATCTTACTTTCATAGCATTTAACTCAGACATATTAACGGTAATTTTTCATTACCACAGTATTATCACAGTAACATTACTATAATAATAACATTTCTCTATTAACATATTATATTATTATATATACTTTTAATATATTTATAAATCATATATATAAAATCTATATATTATAAGAATTTTGTATATATATATATAACACATTTTTGGTTTAAAAATTTTAATCATTACTATGAGTAAGTATCAGCGGAAAGTTGCTATATACTTATACGTAAACAACTAGTTTATTCATACATTTATTATATATATAATAAAGTCATGATAACATACTATAGTGACATCCAACTAGAAACTATAAGATCAATGCTATATAATAATATAAGGCATAATACACACAGATACAACATAGGTACTAGTAGTATAGGCCAGAGATGGAGTATATAATAATATAAACGCTTTAATAAAACCTATTTAACATATAATAGTAATCTCATATAACTATTACCACCTATGTAAAATATGATAATTAAAAACTTAGTACATAATGTATCACTAATATACGTATACTACTATATATTAATATTATCTTACTTATTAATATTCCTAATATATATACTTCAAACTAATTCCACTCACATATGATAATAGTATGTATGTTAATATAAATGGCATATTACTCTAACATTGTGTAAATTTCGTAAATGGACATTTATTTTTGAATTATCATTTAATACAGAAGTAAATAATAATTTTATTCATATAAACATAGACTAAAAATAGAGTGATTGTCAAGTTATAAAATTTTACCATCAAACAGTACCTGACAATGTACTATGGAAATTTTCAAGATCACAAAAGGCTCTCACAGTACCAGTTACAACTAGACACTAACTCTGGGATTTTAGATAACTAGCAGATCAATTAGTCAATAAAAGTTTCCACCCATTGTCACTATCAAAACGGTATTTCATAACCATTACCCAAAATATGTAGTACTGTAAGGAGGCACAGATCTGTAACTTGACCATAAGTTCCATGATATACTATAATAATATATATATATATATTTATATATATATAATATATATATACCCTCCTTTTAATCAGGTAAGTTTAATATATACTACGTATAAAATTTAATAAATGATAATAATAATAGTTTAATAAATATAATAGTAAAAACAAAATATTATTATATATATATATATATATATATATATATATATCATATATATACTTATATATACAAATATATATATTATATATTATTTCACCTTTATTCTATTATTTATTTTTTAGAATACAAAAACAATTGGTTAACTATTATCACTAATATATAAAAGATATCAAACTCTAAAAATATAAATGAAAAGAATTTTCAATATTATTAGCTTAACCCTATATGTCAATTAAAGGGTGATGTCCAATACTTATATTATTAAATATTTGATAACTATACTCTGTTCAGGTAGAATATATAAACTATATACACAATTGTATAGTGAGCTAGTTATCGCTTTATATCAATATTTTGGTATTATTCTAATGATTAATTAATTATTATAATTACTTAATATATATAGTGAAGTCTCGCGTGGCGCAAGGCTGCGCGCTCTGAGATGTGATGCGTTATTGCCGACTTAGGCGTTGTGGAGTTCAGAGTCCCTCGATACGAAACGAGGATTGGGTGGGTTGGGTGTCTTTACGATTGTTCCCACAGGTACGGGGAGCAAGACAAATTGCTGTTTTTTGTTAGGGAGATTCTCATGTATTCTCTACAGTTTACAGCATAGTGCTTTAATACATTACTAATCTCAATACCCTCACCTCACGTCATCCATCTGAAGCCATACACTTCAAACGGTGAACAATATACATTTAATAAACATAAAAGCACGGCTAACGATTCCTATTCGTCCCTTTAGACGCAACAGTAAGGATGCATGTTTGCGTTCGGAGTAGCTAGCGCATGACCGGCACTGAGATTGGACTGGGAATAAGATCTTCGACTTTGTTCAGATCACTTGAGGCTGGGCGCTCATAAACATTAATCCCCTGATAACTGTAGACACATGTCTTACCATTTGTAAATTGGGTGTCTCTCTACAAAACCTGGTCGGGAAAGAGCGATAAGGAAAATATCCTTTCCTCCGCCGGTGTCGTGGTAAATGGTTAATAAAAAATAAAATAAATAAATATACTATATAGTATCATATTAAAAAGGTTAACTCTCACTATGCCCCATATTTCTTTAAATACTATACAATAATTTCAGTTATATAAAGATAAGTAATAATATACATAAAGGAAAATATATATAACTATATATAATATATAAATAATATATTATATATTTATATTGTCACTATACTAACTTATACGTAATCCAATAATATATTACTAAGGTTCTATAAAGGGGTATATATATATTTACTCGGTTTCGAACTGAGACTAAAATAATGATAATTATATATATATATAGAACAACAACACTACAATAACTAACAACTAAATACAACTAACTATCAATCAATACTAAATACATATTAATACTATAATATATACAATTATAAATCAATATATATAAGTTATATATATATTTAATATATCATATATATTTAATAAGATTATAAATATTTTCTTTGGAAATATAATGACATTCCTGTAATGGAATTATATCATAAATAATAGTAATAAACATTGGTTTTTTCTAACATAATTAATTAATATGCTTAATAACATGTTTATATATACTATATATATAGTATATATATATAAGATTACTATTTATAGTAATAAAATATAAATGTACTAAACGTACTATATATAACGTAAATTCTACACTATATACATTAAGTTTATACTCTACTGTATAGAATTATATAAACTGGTTATAAACTAATATATTAACAAAGTTTTCTAATATATAATTACACTATAACTTAACACCTATATAATAGAAAACTGTGAACATATTTAACAATTACAATATTATACTAGAGCCTTATATATCATACTTATATCCTATAATAATATAAACTTGCAGAGGTATTATATTTCAAACTAATATTTTAATATTAAACTATAGTTATGATATTACAATTTATAACTACTATAGTAATATTTATAGTACTAAAGAATTTATATTCATTATAATACCTAGTATATATAATATATTTTATATCATAATAATATACATAGGAGCAGTGATAAGTATTATATAGTATTATATATCATAACTATATATATACATATGCATCGAAGCCTCTTATATCTGGGTAAAAATATTTACGTTCTCTCAGTGGCAGATTCGAGGTGAGAGAGAGAGAGACGCAGAGAGAGAGAAGACGAGAGAGTTAATAAACAGAAGGCTGAGAAACATTGAAACGATTTGAACCGTGAGGGAACTGAGAAAGCAAGATAAGAGAGGGAACGAATATGGAGCAAAAGCAGCAAGAGCAAGAGAGACAGAGAAGAGAGAGAACATTCACGCACAGAGAAGGAATAAGAAAGACTTACTTTACACATTAACAAACTCTTTTCGCACCTATAAGACATGTAGGTAATGTACAGTATACTTTCTCTTTTCAGGACGCTTTTCTCGGATTTTTGCTTTTTTTTGAACTTTGAAGGCATAAATTATTTTTTTATTAATCTACAGGGTATAATACTTATTTATTTCACATATCAATTATATATAATATAATACATTTTCAGAAGGCGGGCTACTTCTTGACATATATACACAAATTTTAATTATTATATATTTAAATACATCGTTAATATTTAACAAAAGGGTTTAGGCCTATATAAAAACCTTCTATAATCATACATACTTATGGAGGAACTAAGGATATATATACTGACGACGTATAATAAAAATGTTTTATACATATATGAGGAATTAACACATTATAAACAATAAAAAATATTCAATATCTATATATAACTATATCGTCTTAAAATATTCTAATTAATATATACTATACCCTAAGTCGAATATTGCAAAACAATAACAATATATTTTATACTACAAACTAACATAATAAATAATAACAAAAATTTTTAATCCTACTTATAATAATATAACATAAAAATACAGTCTTGAGTTAAAATATTAAGTTAATATATATACTGTTATAATAAATTATACTTAGATTATATATAAGCTATAAGTGATAGAAAAAGAGTTAAATAAGCTAAATCAATATATATATAAATAACTCACATACTACTATATTTTATACTCATATATATATACCAGCAGTTAAGTCTCACTATAACTTATCATTATCATCACTATATATATATATACCTAGCTATATACATCTGATGTATACTATTAAATTTGGTATATCTATTTGATTATTTTTTCTGACAATAGTAATGTTTCGGATATCTTTATTGGACATATATATATATAAACATACATATAAAATATATATAATATTATATAATTATATACTATACTATACTATTAAGCTTAATAAATATACTATACTATACTATAATCAAATATTTTTACTTACACCAGTTTTACATTAAAAGGCTAAAATATTATAATTATATATAATAACCTAGTGAGCTATATATATATAGTATATTAATATATATAATTTTATACAAAAATATAATAATAATGCTAAATATAAACTATCATATAATACATACACCTTATAGCTGATAATAATGTAAATTTAATAATATTTTATAAATATTATAATTCATATATATACAGCTAACAATATATATATACGTAAAAATTCCCATACTTAGTGAGATTACTAATAGGTTAAACCTGCTATATTATAATAGAATATCATAATATAAATATCGATATATATATATATTTCTAAATATCAATATTATATAACTATTTTATTTTACGATGCACATTATATTTAATCGGTATACTAGTACAGGTTTAAATAAATATAGTATATCACGTCGTTATGCTTGTACATAACTCAATAAATAATTTTATACTTAACTTTCCTCAAAGTTAATCGAAGGATTTTTTTCCTTTTTCGATCGATTACAAAACAATAAAAAAGAAAAATTGATACTTATATATATTATAATATATATATATATACTGTATAAACCTAGTGGGTTGACCGGAGTATTTCAGCATTACAATCTTTCTTATTCAGTTCGTCGACGAATTAAAAAATAAAATCAAAATTGCAATTATACATTAACATGGAAATTGAGGTTCTTAATGATGGGGAAATTATTATAAATAGTTTCCCCATTTACTCTTTTTGATATTTCATAAAAGTTTTATATCACAAATATTCAACATTTTTCGTTTTTTGGTTATGAGTTAAATTTAAGTAGAAAAATTCCTACCCCTTGCAATTATGACTTTGGGTGAATATACGCATGGTGTAAAGACATTTTTTAGTTATAATTATAGAATAATCTTAGGGCATAAATACTAGACTTTATTTTTTTTAGAGCTAACACAAAGAAAATTTATAACTGTTCATGAGAAGGGTCAGCGTTAGAATACCCACGAAGCTATAATTCAAATACTAATTCGAATTTTCAGCATGTATACAAAATTGACAGGTTACAAATTTCCATCCAGGTTTATTTGAGAATAAAAATCACAGTTTCTTAAAATAAACTGCTGTCTATATTTGGTATATTTAATTATTATATCCAGATTTGGGATATACGAGTAATATTTTTTTTCATATACTTTATACAATTTAAACACACTTCACTCATGACGGAAAATAACAGATTTCAATTTTAACCAAGAGCTATATCACGGTAGAATATATATAAGAACCACATTCTACCCAGTCAAATTTAAACCGAGTGGAGCCAGAGAAGCCCAGCGGAGCCATCGCGCGGCTCCGGTGTATAAAGAATAAGGGTGTGTGTGATATATTCTTTGCAGGCGGGGTATCCCTTATGGAATATTTATTAATTTTGGTTGGTGTTATGACACTTTATTGGATTATAGTTATTTGATGCTTTATGCAGTTGGGGATTATGTTATTGTGCTATAGAAGTTATATGATTGTATACAATTACATGATCTAAATGCGTAAAGTCCAAGTTATATGGTCGAAGATCATTGATACCGGATCCACGATTCAGGCCGATAAGTATATCTTACTTTGTGCAGTATAGATACCTGATTGAGACAGGTTCTATGTCAAACTTTTCTGAAATAGACGTCGGAGACCAAGAGTCGATGAGATCGGGGTAAAATAACATTAGGACAGCATATGGGGAGAGAGATATGTTTGAAAAAGTGGGTAATAGGTTACGACTTTTGAACGGGGAAAGTGTATGTAATGATTATTTGTTTGTTTTAAGTCGGAACGAAGATTGATTTAAGTGTTATTGAGAAGAGGCTTGTCTGAATCCATTTTTGCCGATATAGTGCAGGGTGTGCAATCTGGGCTTTACGTTTCTATTGCTGAGCATATTATACGGAGTTCTTAGCTTTACAAAGGCTTCATGTTTATGGATATGACAGTTGGAAACTTAGAGAGATGGGCCTGGAAGAAGTCAGAGCCGAGAACCGGATCCAACTGAGGTATGATTTTATTTTTTTCATAACAAATTATTATGTTTACTGCTTTTATAAAGAAAACTTTAACTGCAACAGACTTTGGTTGTCTGACACTTATGTCAATATAATTCAAATATCCACTTGTAATGAATGAAAACCTTATAGTGAACTAACCCGCGAGGGCCGAATTGGAGAACGTTCAGAGAAAGCCTTCGTTATGCGCTGGAAGTCCAGTCACTGCCGGGGAGCCGGAGACGGAGCCGGGGCCGGTCAAAGCCGGAGCCTGGGTATGAATTTGAAAATTTTTCTTTCTTAATAATGAAATATAGTGGCTTAGATTTTAGAGTGATGGTATAAATTGGTAAAATGCCAGGTATGAGATAAGACGTAGGGCTGACTACTTCTAGAGTTATGGCATATTTTCCAAATAGTTGTCACATTTACAGGGAGAATGTCTCTTAGATGCGATTATGGTGGCACTTCCGGATCCTGGATGTTGGTATCCGGAGTCGAAGTGGTGAGCAGCAGCAAAGTCAGTAATGCTCGGTTTGCGCTTAGATTAATAGGTTTGGATTTTTTTTGTTCGATTAGATTCTTCGACGGAGAGTTTGTGATTAGCCACGATTAATTGCTTGACATCTAGTTTTATGGCTTTCAAATAGTGCAGGATAAACCTTATGGTTATGGCAAATCTACGGAAATATCCGGAACGGGAGAGCCGGAGAAAAAACATTCGTAAGACCGGCCGGATTTACGGCAGGAGTTGTGGTTCATCAGTTTATCTCAGTTAGGTTAAAAATGACCTTATGGCTAAAGAACTCCTTCCTTATTGTTGTCAGCATTGTGATTTAAAAATTTGTTTTGTTGTGTAGATTTTAGTAATAGCCATGTTGTTGTTTGTGTCGTGAAGTCTGCGCAGAATATATACCCCTTTTGAACTGGGATACGGTTCGTTAGGGAGCCATTAGTAATCTCTGGTGCATCGTGATCATGTTTCTCTGTACAATAGTTATAAGGAGCGAAACGAAATGCTGGAGTCTACTTATTTTAGAGTCGTGTTTATATCATCCCGGATTATCTCGGCAGCGAGGTGTATGACCAGTTGCAGGTTCTGATTTGGTAATGCAGTGAAGTCGAGTTCATTGACGCTGCCCCACGAAATGTGTCGCGAATATACTCAGTAGTAGACCTTTACATAGTATTTTTCAGTCAGGATAGGATCTTTTGATATCCCGGCAGAAAAAATATTATGTATATTTTCAACCCTCTTAATGATGACAGATAATTCTCTTAATATTAGTCCTATAGAAGATGCTCTTAACGTGATAAATATTTATAATTTATAAGATCGTTAACCCAAATGCGATACTTTGGTCACAAATAGTGCGATTTTGTTAACTCACAGAGGTGTCAGATTAAAGCTTAGAATGCATTTCACCGTTAGATGGCAAATGGGTTAAAGCATAAAATTTTTTCATGTTTAGAGTTGATTATTTTCGACAAGGTGACGGAAAGTCGTATGAGAAGTAAGCGCGTAAAGACTTCTCACTCTATTGGGATGCTTTCCACTCGGGATGAGGGCCGATATGTTGGTCAGGGTATGGTAGTACTCCGATACAAGTTTAGTTGACGGGAGCCGGAACTGTACTTATGCTTAAAGTATAATATTTTTGTGCGCGGTTATGATTAGATAATTGTTGAATATATATTTGTTATACAAATGAGAATTTTTAGTGAAGATTGAACATCTGTATAATAATATATTTGTTGAATATAAAGTAATAATGGCTTCTAACGGTTATGCTATGGCATGCTATGTTTAGGTTACTTACCGGTTGTTTAAGGTATGATCTTTGTTAAGGTTAGCAGTTTATTCTTGCCTAACAGCCTAGTTTGCCTTTGTAAACTTATAATATCTTATGGTTTCAATTGAGTATGCATTAGGTGCCAGTATTAAAGTAGAAAAACTTGTTTAAGTCAGGTCAGATCTCGTTTGAATGCACTACTTCGCAGGCTACTGCCGGAGAATTTATACAATGTGGAGAAATTATGTAGAACTGTCAATTTCCTGGGTAACTAGTTGTTAGTGTAAAATGATATATTAATGTTAATTTATGCTTAGACAGTTTATCCTGAACAAAAGAATAATTATATCTGGAGTTATTAGAAGTATAATGCTATATCTATGGCTAGTTGCTTTAAGGGATGCATACCAATGGTGTCGAAACTGTTAGAAGTGAACTGGCTATTCCCTGCTAAGATTGTTATGTTTGTGCTTTGGGCATTATTTTCGTTAGATTCACTTGAATATGCTCTTTATGTCAAATAGTCGCATTAAATATTTATTCAGTTGCTGGAAAACATTATTATAGAACGCTGTTTCGATGACTGTCTATGTATTAATCTAAGATTATGTTGGATGTGATATACGTGGGCTAGACCACTGTACCACGTAGCCGGGTAAGTGTCAGATTAATGTATACTCAATGATGATGCAGGAGTATGCTTATGATAAATAGTAAGAAGTGGGAGGCACATTACGTTTTTTATTGCAATTCCATGTTAGTTGCTTTAACTGGATAGTTTAATGTGGGCACTCTTTTGTTAATTGTATGTCTCACGAGTTTAAATACACGCTGGATAAGATGTTTTTCAGGTTTGTGCTTTGAGCGATGTTTCAATTAATTTACTTAGTTGATAAGAAATGCAATGCATCTGGTCGTTTATTTGACGTGAAAACTTTGGTTACGGGTGCTGAACAATTTTCAAAAATTGTTCAGAAACCTTAAGTCGGATCCGTTTTGACCGAGAGCCTTTCGGGAGCCGGTAGGCTCTGTTCATGGAGATAGGTCAGGCAGTCACCAGTGGTTATGAATGGAGTATAATTTATATTAGAGAGGTTAAAAAATGTAAAACAATTATTTTTAGGTGAACTATCTTTATGCCAGAAGACGTGCGAAACAATTTTTCAAAAGTTTCAGAAACTTAGTCAGATTCCGGAGCCGAAAGTGAAAAGTCGGAGCTGAGTCTGGGGAGCGGAGCTGGACGTTAGAGCGACTTGTTTTTTAGGGGTATGGTGAATTAAATTTTATATCAGATATCAAAGAAAAGATATTGTTTTTATAAGTGTATGAAGCATTAAGTGAATATAAAAGTTAGCAGATGTAAGGAAACTGTACTGAACAAATTTTACAAATGCTTTGATTGCTAGCATAAAACGCTTAAGTTCGCGGTCCCGGATAGCCCTCGGCGTATCCAGATTTCTCGCTCAGCCAGGTGTTTATTAACGCTTTGGTAATACTTTGTAATGTTGACTGCCTTTAAATTTCTCCTTCTTCAGATGTGTTATGAGAGCATAATTTTTTACAATGAATATTGATTTACTTTTGCGCAGGCAAAACATATTTACTGTTTTAACTTCATATGTGGTTTCTCAAGATAGTGCTTGAATCTAATTGGCATCCGAATTCGGAGGTCAGAGGCCAGAGTCGAATGTCGGGCCAAGAAGTCGGAAGTGGTCGGAGCCGGAGTAATGGGATTTTGTTTTTTTTTTTTTTTTCTGATGGGCTAATTTAAAGAAAAATATTTTTTTTGTGAAAAATTTATTGATAGAAAAGAAGTGTCTGAACAATTCTCAAATAGTTCAGAAACCTTAGTTAGCCACCAGAAGCCGAAGCCGAACTCGGGCCGGTGTCGGAGCCGAAGCCGGACCGGAGCCGGAGCCGGTTCCTGGGTGTTAATTTCTTTCAAAAATATCTTTTTTAGGCGAAAAATGAATTGCCAGAAGACGTGTTGCTGAGCAATTTTCAATTAGTACATGAAACCTTAGCGGATTCCCGGAGTCGCGAACCCGGGCCGGTCCTGGGATATGGATTTTTTTTTTTTAAGAAATCATTTTTTTTTAGGTGAAAAATTTTTGAAAGAAGATGTGCTGAACAAATTTTTCTTCAAACTAGTGCACGGAACCTTTTGATTTTCTGGAAAAAATCGGATCCGGAGCAAGGATCCGGATCGGAATCCGGAGAAGGATCCGGAGTCGGATCCGGAGCCAGGATCCGCGAGTCCGGATCCGGAGCCGCGACCTTGACTTATAAAAAAATTTTCAAGAAATATTTTTTTTAGTTTGAAAAATGTTGCCGAGAAGACATTATTCCCATAATTTTCAAAATAGTTCAAAAACCCTTAGTCCGGATCCGGAGAAGATCGGAGTCGGAATCCGGAGCAGGATCGGAGTCGGATCCGGACGCCGGACTTACTTTATAAAAAAAATTTCAAGAAATCTATTTTTTTTAGTTGAAAACTGTATTTGCCAGAAGACTTGGTGACTAATTTTCAAATATTTCAAAAACCTTAGTCGGATCCGGATCCGGAGTCGGAAAAGGACCGGAGTTAGAGCCGGATAATGTTTATAAATTTTTCAAGATAATCATTTTTTAGATTGTGAAAAATTTATTGCCGAAGAACGTGCTGAACAATGTTCAAATAGTGCCGAAACCTTAGTTTGGATTCGGATTCGGAGTCGGAAACGGAGCCGTATTCTGGGTATATTTTGTTCCTATAAATATTTTTTTGGTGAAAGTTTATTGCCCAAGAAGACGTGCTAAAACATTTTCAAATAGTGCGAGAAACTTTAGTCGGATCCCAGCGCCGGATTTTGGAGCGCAGCCGGAGTATGAAACTGAACCGGATTCTGGGCATAAATTTTTTTCAAAAATAATTTTTTGGTACGTGAATAATTTATTTGCCAAGTACTGGATTGAGTCGGGTAATTTTTAAAATGGTCGAGTTGGAGCCGGAGCCGGAGAAAAATAAACATTATTATTTTCTTTTTGGGTTGTAAAAAATATATTATTCAAGGCTTGAATTGAATTCCATTGAAAAAGATAATATATATATAATAATATATATATAATATATATATTATATATATATATGTTATATATATATTTTATATATTATATATATTATATATAATTTATATAATAATATATATATATCTATATTATATATATTATATATATATATATATATATATATATATATATATATTATATATATATCTATATGTATATTATAGTATATATATATATATATATATATATATATAATATATATATATATATATATATTATATATATATATATATATATATATAATATATATATATATATATATATATATTTATATATATATCATTAATATATATTATATATATATTTATATATATATATTATATATATATATATTATATATATCTAATATTATATATTATATATTTATTATTATGTATGGATTGGGTTATGAAGAATCCAGAGGTGGGGTGAGGTAGCAAGGGATGGTGTTGGAGTAATTGGAGAATGAAAGATGAGTGGAGGGTGCCCTACTTTTATCTATATGCGTATCGATTAAGTTTAGTTAGTGTGGCGAATCTGAAATACTTTTGAGGGGATTAGTAGAGAGAGATTTGGCAGGTGTGTAAAAGGAGGGATTTGAAAGTAAACGTACATAATAGTAAGGTTATGGTTTTGAGTAAGGATAGTTCTCTGTGTAAAGTTATGTTAGATGATGAGCAGTGGAACAAATGTCTGAGTTCAAATTTTTGGTTCATGGTGAATGAAAGGAGACGGATGAATGCAGAAGTAGTATGAAAGGTTGTGAATCGGAAGGAAGATGGCTTAGTGCAATTAATCTTTAGTGGATGCCAAAGGGAATAAGTCTTGAGTGTGCTAGGGTTCTTACATGACGGTATGCTATTACCTGTGCTATGTTAGTAGTCGAGACTATGATCCTGAACATAAGAGGTATCAGATATAAGTAAGCATAGAACTTTCTACTGGGGTACAACGGCATTTGATGGGTTGCTCCTGGGTTACAAGCAGCAACCAACCAAGTCAAGCCAACGCCGACAATGGGCAAATGCTTGTTGCGATAAAATCTTGGCAATAATTAAAGTCGATTGACAAAAATTTCACGTCGCGCCAAGGACTCGAACCATTGCACAGCGTCGCCGTTAGACAATGTTAAGGAAGCTCTACCCACTAGTCCGATTTTAGTCCGATCTGCCAATCCAGAAAAAGAAGGTATCTCGGAAACGTTTTCAAGTCTCCTGCCACTTCCGATATCACACTGCTTTGAACGGTACTTATTTAATCATTAGAAGGACGGATGCTTTCTTAAACCCCTACAGGGGCTTACACAGACATTCTGCTAGTTTTGCTCCGTGTTACAGGAGCAACCAAACCAAAGTCAAGGGCACGCCGACATGGGAACATCACTCTTGTTGCGATAATTTGCATATTAATCAAGAGAAAAATTTACTCGCGCCAGGACTCGAACCGTCTACACAACGTCACCGTTAGACATTGTACAGGAAGTTCCACCACTAGTCCGATTCGGACACCACAAAAAAAATTAAGGGTATCTCTTTACAGTTTTCAAGTTTCTGCTTCGATATCACTGCTTTGAAACGTCGATTACTTTTTAAAAACCATAGAAGGGTGGTTGGAACCATGCTGGGGCTACACGGCATTCTTCTGGGGTGCTCGTGGGTTACAGGAGCAACCTACCAAAGTCAAGGAGCGCCGACATGGGCACAACATGGCTTGTTTGCTTAAATTTGCAATATAAGACGGGAAAATTTCACATATCGCGGCCAGGACTTGAAACATCGACACAGCGTAGCCCGTTAGACAATGTTACAAGGAGGCTCTACCCACTATTGGCGTCAAAATCCCAGAAAAAGAAGCATCATCGAAAGTTTTTCAAAATTTTTGCTTCTGTGTGCAATCTCTTTGAAACTCGATATTAATTCAAATCCATAGAAGTGGTGGTTGGAACCCTCTGCTGGGGTAAACAGCATTTGGCTACGTTTTTTTGCTCCGTGTTACAGGAGCAACCAACTAAAGTCAGGCCACGCCGATATGGGCACAACATTCTTGTTTGCGACAAAATTTGCATTAATAAGACGACGAAAAATTCACAGCAATCGCGCCAGCACTTCGAACCATCGACAACAGCGTCGCTTAACAGATGTACAAGAGGTTAACCATTAGTCATATCCGACACTCCACCAGAAAAAAAAGGTATTACGTTACAGTTTTTAAGTTTCTGCTTCGATTTTACTGCTTTGAAACTCGATACATTTTGACCACCACTCAACAGGGGTAGTTGTTGGAGACCCAGGGCTGCGGAGCCGGAGCCGGAGCCGGGAGCCGGAGCCGGGAGCCGCAAGGTTTTGGGTGAGCCGGAGCCGGAGGCGAACTTTTTTGAGGGCTGGTGGAGGCGGAGCCGGAGGCGAAATTTTTGGGGGAATCTGGAGCCGGAAGGCCCGGAGTCGGCCAGGCCGGACGTCGAGCCGAAATTTCTAAGGGGGAGCGCTGGAGCGGAGCCGGAGTCTGAGCCGCAAAAAAAGAGGCTGCTCCGGCTCCGCCAAATACAAATACATAAGTATTATTAATTTTATTACTACAGGTTGGTTATAATTATATATATATATATATATATATATTATTATTATTTATAAATATATTATATATTTATTATATATATATATTATTTATTTATTATATATTATATATATATATCATTATATATATTATATATATATATATATATATATATATATATATATATATTATATATAATATATATATATATATATATATATATATATATATTATATAATTATATATATATATATATATATAAAATATATAATATATATATATATATATATATATATATATATATATATATATATATATATAATTTATATATAATAATATATATATATTATATATATTATATATATATATATATATATATATAATGATATTATATAAGATATGATATATATATATATATATATAATAATATATATATATAATATATATATATTTATATTATCTATATATATATATATATATATATATATTTATATATATATATATATATATATATATATATAATATAGTATATATATTTCTCTCTTTTTTCCAGAAATTTGATTTTATTAGAGTTCATAAGCGAATTCTATACTTCTATATTCTATAGATAACTTTAATTAATTAATTTTAATATTCCTTAAAAATCAATGTCTAACTAACAAAATCGAAAAACCTTCTTGTATTTGATAATATATTACTCAACTCTGATGATAAAATACCTTTCATTTGTCAATATGAAAATAGTTTAACACGTTGATGGGAAATAGTCCCAGTTTGATCATGCACAAAAGAGTCTTCCTAACTACCAGTTACTCATGGGGTCACAATACATCTATTGGATCCTTTAAGTTAATGCGACATTTAAAACGCTAACATAATCCAGACATTGCTGCAATTGTTAAAAAGAAGGTGAAGCTAAAGGTAACAAGGATAACCTTTAATTTCAAAACTGAGACTAAAGTTGGAACTTTTTTCAGTTCGCCATATCACTTGTTTCTGCTGTCCATGTTAAGTGAAATAATTCAAATACAATTGATTATTGGTTTGTTAAGAGTAGTGGACACTGCATTAGTTTCTCTTTGCATAACAGCGATTTTAAAGCACTGTGTGGAGACATGGCCTTAGAAACTGAAGTCCCTTTAGAGACTGGAAAAAATATTTGTAAAAATAGTTCTAGAAGAAAAAATAAACTTAAAAAATAAAAGCTTAAAAATTGATAAAGGGACGCTTTGTGCACTTAAAAAAATGGATACTTACACATGGGGCAAAAGCTGAAATATTATTTTGTGGTCAATAATATTTTTATTAGTGGAACGAAGATAAAAACAATATTCTAAAACGTTAGCAGTAAAGAAAAAATTACTATCAAACTTGTTCAGACGCCCATATAATTCAGAATTTGTTACTACATCTTGAAAGAATTTCGAACATAACAAGAGACAAGGTAATTAGCTTAGTTACGGATAAAGCATCAAAAACATGATCAGTACGATTGAAAATTAAATAAGGACAATGAGGGGTGAGGAATAGGAAATTGGTAAATATGATATGATTTTATTGAAATGTCAAAAAAATGAAGAAAGTTAAATTAGTGTTTTCAAATGAACGTTTTGATAAACTATGAAGACTAATGTTCCGATAGAAGCGTTAACCATTGCCAAAACACATGAGATGTGGAGGTTCATAACCTTTAACAGAAGTTAGCAGTGCATGTGGGTCTCACATACCCTCATAGACCGCAAAATCTTATACCCAGCCAGGGCGAGACAAATACGCAAAGCAGCACTGTACCCCCCAAATTAAATTTTTAATGGAAGTTTCTAAGAATCAAGCTGCAAAAGTTGCAATCTTGGTCAAGAGACAAGATGGGGGAAGTACATGTCTATATTGGCCTAAAGGAAGTTGGCTTCTGGCAACTAAAAGAGTATAGTAAGTAGTATGATGCGCTGCCGTACTCATCTGGAACTTTCTCCTTCCGCACAGCTCACTGGGACAAATCGAACACTCGAAGAATTATTAAACACCCATCACTTTAAAAACAAAAAAAATATTTCAATAATAAAACTTGCTTGCAGGAAAATTTTTATAGAGAACGGACTTTTAAGCAAATCACAAAATAAAATTCCATGACGAAAGGGAAAAAGAATGTTACACTGAAAATGAAATATTTTGTCGACCATTCTTTGTTTAGAATCTTTCACAGAACTGAAGATCTAATATTTAAAGCTAGGAGTGTTCTTTGTGAATAGGACTTAAAATAAATAACACTAATCGAACAGAAATCTGGGCCAGAGTCAGATAGTTCAGGCAGTTTCAGTCAGGAATCCTCCTCCTTGTAGACCATTTTTGTCAACGAATGAAGATGAAAGAAGTCAAATTTGCCCAGAATAATGGGAAAAATTGAGTTGCATGGAGAAAAGCGATTGAAAAAAACTATAAAAGGACAATCTATCAAGTAAAGACTTCAATTCGCTATATCTTCTAGAAACAATAACAAGGTAGAATTCCATACGTCAATTAAGGGATGGAAATACATGAAAATCGACAACGGAAATTCAAAGTTATCTCAGTTAAAGAGAGCAATCAAGTTACTACTCCTAAATTTTGCAAGATGTCGCTTGCACAATTACAGCTTTGCTCCTATCAAGTGAATGTTGAGAGCTTATTTTTTGCTTTAAAAATAATAAAAATCGATCTAAGGAACATCGTTAATATAACATAGATGGTTTTATTTTTCAGGAACATTGTTTTGAGAATAAATTTATATACAGTATGGTCGGGCTGTTCAAAGAGAATTAATTTTTAAAGTTAGGAAGAAGTAATTTTTTATATTATACTATATATATATATATATTAATAATATATATATATATATATTTATATATATATAATTATAATTATCATATTATATATATATTATTATATATATATATACACGATATATATTATATATACTATATTATATATATATATGTAATATATATATTTATAGTAATATATTTATATATATATAATATTTATTTTATATATATATATATATATATATATATATATCACGATAAAATTTATTTTTATATATATATATATATATATATTTTATATATATTTTTATATAATATATATAAATATTATATATAATTTATATTTTTTATATATATATATATATATATAATTTATATATATTATATATATAATATATATAATATATATATATTAATATTATATAATAGTATATATATATATATATTTATATAATATATAAAATATATATATATATATATATAATATATATATATATATATTATTTATATAATATATATTTATATTTATAATTATATATATATTATAATATATATAATATATATATATAAAATCTGTTTTGAATAAATTTTTTATATGTTCAGGCTCATAGTTCGAGGAATTATTTTAACTTTAGGATGAATCTAAATATGAATTTTTTATTCTTTTTAGGAAAAAAAAATAATAAAAATTATATTAGTAACTTACAGGCAATTCATCGTTCAAAGAGGAATTTATATTTAAAATTTAGGAAGAAAGTGACTAATTCCTTTTCTCTATTTCCTAAAATTCTTCTTTACTATAGAATTTTTTTAATAATTTTTAAATTCTAAGCTAATAAAGATGTCATTAACAAACATTTAATTTATCATAGCCCTGAAAATTTTGTATCAGAATTATGATTTCATGACTGTAAATGGACAAGGAATTATAACAAAGGGGTCGGAGCCGGAGCCGGAGCCGAGTCGGAGCCGAAAATTTTAAAAACTGCCGGAGCCGGAGCCGGAGTCGGAGCCGCGTAATTTAAAAGCTGGAGCCGGACTCGGAGCCAGAATCGTTGACGAGTAATTTTTGAAAATACATGGAGCCGGATGCGGAGTCGGAGCCAGGAAAAACAAAAATGCTACAGCCGGCGCCGGTCGGAGCGGAAAAAAATTTGCCGGCTCGGCAGCCCTGCTGGATCTCCTGTATGGGGTCTTAACGGCATTCTTCAGGGGGTGCCATATGTAAAGGACAAACTCTATACAAGAAGAACGAACCCCAACCAGGCGCACGAACCTTGCTTCTTACGACAAAATATGCAATAGCGACGAAAAAAAAATTCGCTCGCGCCAGGACTCCGAACTATTGACACAGGTCGCCGTTAGACAATGTACCGGAGGCTCTACCACTAGTCCGGTCCGCCTCCCTAGAAAAGAACGCATCTCGGAGTTTTTCAAACCTCCTGCTTCAATATCACTGCTTTGAAACTCGACACTTACTTAATTCACAGAAGGTGATTGGATCTCTGCTGGGGCTACCACGGCATTCGTCCTGGGATGCTCCTGGGTTTTACGGAGCACCGACCAAGTCCAAGGAACGCCGGTGCGCATATCACATATGCTTGTTGCGAAGACAAATTTGCAATAATCAGGACGAAAAAAAATTTTCACTCGCGACAGGACTCGAACATGCGGACAAAATGCGTCGCGTTAGACGAATGTACGAGGTGGCTCTATCCCCCTGAGTCCGATCCAACCTCCCAGAAAAAGAGGCCATTCGAAAGTTTTTCAAATCTCCTGCTTCGATATCACTGCTTTTAAACTCGATACTTATTTATAATCCACAGAAGGATGGTTGGAACCCTGCTGGGGCTATACGGCATTCTTCAGGGGTGCTCCCGTGTTAAGGAGCAACCAACCAAAGTTCAAAGGAACGCCCGTCATGCCGCAAATATGGTTGTTGGCGACAAAATTTTGCAATAATAAGACGAAAAATTTTTTCAACTCGCGCAGGACTCGAACAATCGACACAGCGTCGCGTTAGACATGTACAGGAGGCTCTACCAATACTAGTCCGATGCACCTCCCAAAAAAAATAAGGTATCTCTTTTCAGTTCAAGTGTTCTGCTTCGATATCACTGCTTTGAACTCGATACTTATTTAAATCCACAGAAGGGTGGTTGGAACCCTGCTGGGGCCTACACGGCATTTTCAGGGGTGTTCATGGGTTACAGGACGCAGCCGACCAAAGTAAAGGATCGCCGACATGCGCAAACAGAACATGCTCGTTGCGAGAAATTTGAAATAATAAGACGAAAAAACATTTTCACTCGCGCCAGGACACGAACCACTCGACAACAGCGTCACCGTTAGACAATGTACAGGAGGCTTTACTAATAGTCCGATCCGCCTTCTCCACAAAGAAGACATCTTGGAAAAGTTTTCAAGTACCTGCTTCGACATCACTGCTTTGAAAATCTGTACTTATTTAAATCAATAGAAGGTAGCTTGGAACCTATATATTATATATATATATATATATATATATAGTTACTATAGTATTAATATATATATATATATATATATATTATATTATATATATATATATTAATATATATATATATATAATAATTATTATACATATATTTATATATATATATATATATTTATATATATATATATTATATATAAATATATATAAGTATATATATATATATTATATATTATATATATATATATATACTATATATATATATATATATATATATCTATATATATATTATATAATATATATATTATATATATATTATTATATATATATATATATATATATATATATATATATATATATATATATATAATAATATATATATGAGCGATAAATTTTTTTTTTGGCCATACATAAAAATGAAAAATTTTCGCAAATGTTTATTTGTGTTTTTCTAGCATTTCATTTTTTCCTTACATGATATATAAAAAAAATTCATTAAAAAAAACGAACAGATTTATTTTCTTCAAATTTGGTACCAAGCTCACATATTAACGTGTAAACAAACTGACGTTTATATTAAATGTTTTGGTAGAACGTAAGGTGGTGTCAGACATGGTTGACTATTTAATAAATTGGAAATCTTTGAAAGTACTTTTCCAGAGACTGTAAATTTTTTTTTTTAAAAAAAAAATTTCAACAATATTATTATGATAATATTTAATTACCAACTATTTGGAGTATTTAAGTGCCAAAAAAATTGAAATTATCTTTAAAATTAAAGATTTTAAGGCAATTTTTTGTGGAAATTCAAAAAAAAAATTCCTCTCTTCACCCTAAAATGTTCAAAAACGAACAGTTTTTTTTTTGTTTTTTTTTTTTTTTTTTCATAAAATTAAAGATATCATAGTTGTTTCATTCAAAACATTTAATTTTTCGGTTGGAATATTGAAATATCTTCAAATAGTATTCCCGTTAAAATCGCAAAAATAATTAAAAAAAATAATATTAATAAATAAAATAAAATTCTAATATAAAATGTAAATATCTATTCTCCATATTTGTCTTAAAATGTATTATAAACTCGTTATTCAACAGGTATGAATAATGTAAGTTTATTACAAGGTTAAAATAAAAAAATATTTACAAAATTTTTATTTAATATAATTTAAATTCAAATACAAAAATGATTTGAAATTAGAATAAAAAATATTTTTTTAGTATAAGATAGGTTTTCTATTTTTAAAATTTGTACCTTAAGGGCCTTGACCTATTTCGGGGGGAATATGTTCTAGGTATATTCCACATAATACCTGGACAGGGGATTGAACCCTAGCCCCTCCTTGCCTTGCGATTCTCTCAATCTACCAATTGCTCCACTGTAACGGTTTACCTTTTACTTTGTCATATTGACCATTGTAACACACATTATAATTGAAAAGTGTGAAAATGGACACGTAATTGTGTTACTTTAGAACATAGCTCCGTAGTCTTAGCCGGGGCTGGAGGATAAGAAACTGGGATGATCCGAAAACTGAACCGAATAATAAAAATAGGTGGACTAGAAAGAAGTCCGAGCTGAATAATGTTAAAATAATTATCCGGAGTCGTAACTATAATAAAATTATATAATAATAATAATATATATATATATATTTATATAGATAATATAAGTAAGTAAAGTTAAGACATTAATTATATGTTGTAATAATATTAATATTAAATTATAAATCTAAATATCTTGAAATCTATTATAAAGGTACCTAAATTTTCAATATTTTTGTGGAAAATAGCAATATAAATAAATTTTATTATTAAGTTTTATGATTAGAGCATTTAGAGACTCAACATATACCCAAAGTTAAAAAAGATTAATTTAGCTTTTACGAAATTAAAATATAAAAATTATCATTACAAAATTTATAATTATATGTTATTACATTATTATTGTACTATATTATAATTATTATTTATTATACTTTACACTGATCATAATTATTATACTTGGCTTGAAATCTATTTAATGATAATAATAATATTATCATAATGATATATGATATATATCATATATATATATATATATAATAAGGTACTAGTGAGTAGATTATATATTTTATTGCAAGATCACGAATATTAACATAAGATATTATATTTTTATTAAGTTTTCTGTTTAGGCATTGGCCACAAATAATCCCAATAAATAATAAATTATTAGCTTATTTTACTGAAAATATAAATTATATGATATATATAAATTATAGTATTATACATAGACAGAACTCAAAAGCTATATATATGAGTATATATATATATATAAATATAATAACCTAGATATATATTTAATATAATATAATCAATATATATACTATAAAAATATATTATAAATTTAAAGGTTTCAGTTAATAAATATATATTTTTAGCAACAATACAAAATATAAAATAAATTTTTATTATTACGAGATTTTAGCATGAGCATTTTGCCAAATATTAAAACTTCTTTTTGATTTGCCTTTTTACTGAATATATATATATAAAATATATTATATTATATATATAATAAAATACATATTAATTTAAATAATTATACAAATATATAATATTATATAATATTATATCCTTATATTATAGATAAATTAAATAAATAATATATAATTATATTATATTATATTAAAGGTAACTTAATTTTATATTTTAGTCAGATCGAATTTAAATAAATTTTATTATTAAGGTTTTGTAGGCATTTTGCCTAATAATACCCACAATAAATTAAAAATTATTAGCTTTTAATAATACTTGAAATATATAATTATATATAATAAATTAATAATATTAATTATAATATATAAATCAATAATATTATATATAATATAATTATAATATAGTAATATAAATATTATTATAATAGAATATACGGAAAATATACAACTAGTAATATATAATAATAAATGTATAATACATAATATTTAAAAAGGGTGTCGTAACTTAGTGTCAGTAATAAGGATCCAAGAATTACAAAAACAATGTGATTATAATTGGTCTTTTTTGCAAAGGACATAAAAGGTTTACTCATGACCCAATAAATAAAATTAATTAGTTTTCTGAGGTGAATGTAAAAATTTTAAATTAATAATTATAATATATAATTATATAAATATTAATTATAACTTTATAAATGGTTGTGATAAAGCAAAAACTAATAATTTTGATAATCAGTCCAGAATTAACAAATTTATAAAGATAATAAATATAAAATATAATAAAAATATACAGAAAAAAAAATAAATAAACAAACTAAAGATTCGTTTCCAAATTTAATAAATATTTTAATTTTATTTCTTGAAACATAGCGAAATAAATAAATATTAATTAATTATTTATTTTAAAGTTTAATAGTGTAGCATTGGCGAAAAACAAACATAATAAATAAACAACTATTATTATCGCTTTTACTAAAAATAATCATAATAAAATTATAACGCGTATATATCACTATAATATATTCCTATTATATATAGTATATTAATAATAGGTATTGCTTCTCAATTATCAAAGTATGACTACCTAATTAAAATATATAATTATATTAAAGGTAGATAATAATACAATATATTTAAATAATAATTTAAAAGATGATAAAGAATTAAAAAAGATTTTACCATATTTAACTACAAGGTAAATTTGCCAATAATACACCAATAAAAATTTAAATATATAGAATTTATTTTCTATGATACAGATAAAAATATAAATATATCATAATAATTATTAAATGCATAAATTTAAATTACTTAAATATTAATAATAATAAAATAAATATATAAATAATAATAATATATTATGAATTAATAAATACCTAAATATTATATAATAATTAACATATATAATATAATAATATAAATAATATAAATAAATATAATTATATATAAATTTATACATATAATAATTAATATTAATGAGATGAGAGTACAGGTTAATATTATTTTTAGCAAGATCCAGAATAAATATATTATAAATATTTATAAATTTATTCAAGTATATTTGATCCTACAAGCAAAATATCTATATAAACTAAACTTATGTTATAAACTTGTTACTCTGATAAAATAATTAGAATAAAAAAATATATAATAATTATCTGTCTAATACATTTATGGATTCTTTAGAGGAACTCTATATACTGATATATATATATATATATATATAGGTACATCATAATTAATATATTAAATTAATTATATAATAATATATAATACATATTTAAATATATAATAATTAATTAATAAATAATAATTATAATATAAACATAAATTAATATAAATAAATAATATAAATAATATAACTATAAAATAAATTAATATAAATAATAAATATAAAATAAATAAATAAATATAATAATGAATAGATGGTCGGATAGTTATTTTTAGCCAAGAAATTAACCAGTGAAAATTTAATAAATAAATTTATAATAATAAAATATTATTAAAGTTATTGACATGAGCATTCAAATATACCCATATTAAAAAATTAATAATTAATAGTGTACTCACGCTATTAATAACTCGCGGAATGGTACAAGTCAATACTATAAGACTCAATAATAAAAAAACGAGGTATTATACTTGTAATATATCTGACTTTAGTAATTATCTTCATTATAGCTGAATAAGGTAACTCATTCTACCTCAATAATTATATTTCAAATCTCATATATTTCTTATCCTTATATTACCTAATTATATATCTTCTCTTTACTCCACAAATATCACGCGGGTATATAATGCTATTTACAGTTACCAAAGTGATATATTATATGAATACTATATCCATAATAGTACTTAAAAGGAACGATTTAGACTACAGGTTACAATTTTAGCAAGCAATCCGCACATATACAATAAACACTTTCCTCGCAACTACACTTACAGTTATTCCCAATAGATAAACAGGACACCCATTCGGTCACCAAAACATATTCCCTACCAATATACTAAACATATATGTAGAGCTATTTATCCTAGAATAATATACTTAATAATTATATACAATTATTATATATACTATATATATTATAATATATATATAATATATTATATATATAATATATATATATATATTAATACTATTATATAATTATATATATATATAATAATAATTATATATATATTATATAAATATTAATATAATATATATATAATATTATATTATATAGATATTTATCACTATTAATTATACGTTAAACATAGATATTTATTAATAATAAATTGTTAAGCAATAAAATGATTATAAATAAATTTTTATTATTAAGTTTTGTACAGACATGATTTGCCAATACCCAATAAATAAATTATTGCTTTTACTGCATATATATATATATATATAATAATAGATACTATATTAATATATACTATATAATATATAAATAATTAATAATTATATATATATATATATATTATTTATAATATATTAATTAAATATATTCATTTTATAATAAATATAATAATATATTACGTTTATACTTGGTAATTATTACTTATTATCTTCATAAAGATGACTAATTAAAGATAAATTTATTTATATTATATAAGTTTTATTGCAATTGAACAGTGAGCAAATAATCCATATAAATTATATATTATTAGTGCTTATTACTGTAAATATGTAATACTCATAATATATTAATTATATTATATAATATAATATATATAATATTATACTATATTTATATTAATATATTTAATATAATATAGAATTAAATATAATATATATTATTATATATAATTATATAATATATATATAATAATAATTAAAATGTGAAGAAGAAACTTCTTGGAATCTCTCAAGAATTAGTGGTTCCATTAAATTTGTAGAAAAACAAATTACATAAATTGTAATTTATAATTTTGTAATATATTTTCCATGTTGAGTGTCGCTATTATGATATTTACAGTAATGTACTATTTAGGCTTAATATAATTCTCCTGCAAAATCTCGCTAATCCTGAGCATCCGTCAAGCAATTTATTAAAAGATCGATAACTCTACCTATTATCTCACCCATTTATCACCGCGCTTATTGCCCTGCCTGAGGATGTTGCGCGCGATTATATATACTATATACTATAATATAATATTGTTCAATATGATTATTTGATATAAATAGAATTTTTATTATATATAAAATCTCAGATGATATTATTCATCGAATCACGCATTAAAACGTATTAAATGTATAAAGACATTTATGGACTTCGAATTCACTTGTGTAATGATGGTAGTACTTTTTTTCATAATATATGATCTCACCTATACTAAGTAGGCATTTATTGTGAAGTTTAATAAATAATTTTGAGTCACTAACTCATAGATTAATCATTGAAGCTATATCTCTAGAAATTATCCTAACATATAATTATAATCAATGTTTAACTACATCTTTTATCTCCTCAACTTCCCGATATTTTTATTTTATTCCCGTCGTTTAATTATTATCATTTAATCTCAAAATACTGAGAATGAATATTTTGAACCATCTTTTCAAAATGAAAAGGATGAGGTTTAAAAATGAAATGAAAGATGTTCTTGATGGGAATGTTATCGCAAGTGGTAAAGAACTACACCTTTATGTCTGTTAGTGAGTGAGAAATTATATTAGACCTTCATACTATTGCCAACTACTTTTAGAGTCCCGTTATAAAGCTACGTGGGTGGTGGTGTGTATGTATAACACAGGTGTAATCACTGAATTATAATAAATATAAATACTATACCATTTTCTCTGTCAAATTAAAATGACATGAACGATATGAATCTAGACGGATAATATAAGTTCTATCATAAGTATGTTCAGGCTGAAAACCCGGAAAAAGGATCTATGGCAAATTTAATAATGCTCTCACTCCTATTAATACTATGATGGGACGAATGTGGAACCACCCGTCCGTCTATAAGATTACTCTCTATTAAGATGGGATTATTTCTAGTAATATTCTATTGACATCTCAAGAGTTAAAGTATTAAAATATTATTCCCCTGTAGTTTATGTTCAATGAAAGAATATACTATTGTTTGTGATCAAACATACATACATTCTGTCTCTTTTTCTCTATAAGAGCGATTTTTATTACAGTAATCTATACAGAGACACTTCTTATTCGTCATCCTTTTCATTCCATGTACAGCAGAGTTCTTCCCGCTGTCGTCTCTCCTTAACTTCTTTTTCTTTGTTATTGGTCGTGAATGTTGGATTTTGTTTGTTTCTTTATACTTTTAGCCTTACTGCTGTTTTATAAATATTGTAACATTTTTTCTCTCTTCAAAGCCGATACCATGAAACCTGTCATTTTTTTTTCACTGATTTTTGCTCTCGAAGTTTATGACCACGTCGGAAGCGTCTGCTAGTCTACGTTTCAAGGATAACTTTGCATCCTCCCCTGCGGCGATATCGATTGCAAAGTTATCTTTAATACCAGCCTTTATACTAGTACTTTTAATTGATTACCTATTATAAGGTTACGCTGCGTTATTCTAAAAGGATAAATAAAGGACATTAGGCACCTCTCAAGAGACGTAGCAAAAAAATTATCCAGAATGATACACCTATAATACCACGCTTTTGCAATTTTGTGGCCGGTAATATTAAGTATTTTGATAACCTAACAATAATTTTTTTTCAACATCTTTCAAGATGAACTTTGTATCTAACCTGTATGTATAGAATATATACTTATCTGAGGTAAGCTGTTTATAATAAACCTAACTATATTTCACATGCTTTAAATATTTAGTATGTAACCCTCCCTCTTCATAAGTATTGACCTGGTTATAGTTCAAACAACGTGAAATGGGAAGATATATCAAGGTCGAGCTTCCTTACCCAATATCACAATAAAGGTAATTTAACACTTAAACTTAACCATGAACCATTTACAAATTAAGACGTACTATCCAAGTGTAAAGCGGAAGGCATTACCCCTCTACGTCTTTAATGGATTAATTTATTTCAAGTAAACAAATTGTACAACTTTCTGAAAAATTATAAACCAAATTGTACTACTTTAAAAATTTAAAAATCTAGAATAAAATCTACCTTCTGTAACAAAATGTATATAAAATAATCTATTGGTATTGGATGGGTTTGTAGGTTGAGCATAGATTCTTCTCCTACTATATAAGATTTGGTTCAAGACTAGTTAAAAGATTTATTTACATATCACAGACATATAATACAGTACATATACTCGTATATAATACAGATCACTTAGAACTATAAATGGTGCATTCAGGTGATATAAAATAAATTCTCTTTTGTGTGTGTCCTGGTGCGTAAATTCCTCCAGACTTGGGGAAAATCATGAGCAAAGGCCGACATGTCCCGATATATTTCCTTTAGTCACATTTATTAATTGTATAAGGACAGTTTATATCAAAATACATTGAAAGATAGTTTCGAAGTTATGATATTTTCAAAAATAAATAAATAAAGCAAAAAAATTAGAAAATATTTTATTCTATTGAATTTTCAATGAAATATTCAGACTGGAAATTTAGCTTCATGGATAATTTCATCGATTTAAAATATTTATAAATATTTAAAGAGAAAGTAACTACGAAAATATTGGTGTATAAATATGATAATCAGAAACTACCATTTTTTTTTAAATGAAGTTATATAAAAAATGCAAAATTTTAAAAGTGTTTTGTGTTTGCAATAAGAGCAATGCACAAATTAGTAAATACAGATCACTTGCGGGAAGATAAAAAAAAACTTGCCACCTCTGGGGTTGAACACCTGCACGTTGCTACTCGAAATCAACGAACGTACCAGACCTTTTACCGATAAATCATCCTCAGAGGTAATGGGATGGCTCAACGGTTAAGTATCGGGTACGCTGATTCTTAGTTTCAACATGCAGAATGTTCAACCCAAGAAGTGGCAAGTCTTCTTTATCTTCCCGCATATGATCTATTTATTAAGTAAATTTATAAGTATGTTCAAATAACATATTTCAATATTTTAAAAATGGATACCATTTCTGACGTATAGAAATTGAACATATTAATTTCAATAGCACAAATGCAACAAAAATGACCAACACAATTGCATAACATCCTGCGGAAAAAATTACTGAGGAGCTGAAAAAAAAAATAATATATATATATATATATGATATATATATATATATATATATATATATATATATATATATAAAAGAGAGATATATATATATATATATATATATATATATATATATATATATATATATATATATATATATATATATATATATATATATATATATTTCTTTCTTCATCTACCTTTTATCCCCAAGACTGGGGGTAAGGTACGTACATGATGCATCGGAAAAGAAAAGCAGTAGAAGAATATGACAAAAGCCGAAAAGAAAACCCAGCCTTACCGCCCCCTCTGTACCATTAATTAGAAAGAACTCGTCGCAGTCAGAAAATCCACCTTGAGCTTCACGGACCGCGACGGATTCCTCACTCATGGCAATCGTCAGTGTAGGGTTCATCCCTGGCCCAGGTGTGCCACAACAACGTCTCCTGCCATCTTCTTGTATCATCTTTCTTTTCTGCCTCTCTGCCACATTTCTCTCTCCCTGCAGACATTCCTTTACTGACTCAACTCCTCGGTCTCCCAGCCGGTCGGTTCCCACACACTCACCTACTATAGCACCATTCTTAACCAACCGGACTCCTCATTCATCATTTCTTACATGACCAAACCATCTTCAACATACTTTCATTTACCCCTCTCTCATTTACCCTTTCTTCACACCACACAACTCTCTAATACGTTCATTCCTCATTTTCAAACTCTCTTCAAATTCGCCACAAAGAACCAAATCATCCGCATATAATAGGTAGGGCACCCCACTTATCTCCATTCTCCATCATTATAACACCACCATTTCCTGCCACCCCCAATTCTCTAATTCTTCATAACCCCATCCATATACAAAATTCAATAACCAAGGAGACATAACAACCCTGTCTCACTCCTCTATTAATACTAAACCAATCACCTTGACACCATTTATTCTTACACACGCCTCACTATACACCTAACACGCCCCAAGATTGTCCATCTGAACACATTGAACTTTAGATCTATACTTTTATTCCAGACCATAGTCTCACTACTATACATTAACACAGGTACCCTCATGCAAGACCTTAGCGCACTCCAGACTTAGTCCTTTCATGATTCACCAAAGATGCCTAATGCACCAGCCATCTTAGTGCCATTCACAATTTCCCTACTACACTCTGCATCATCCTCTCCCCTTCTCATCCAACATATACCCTAAATATAAACTCAGACACTGGTACCCCAGCGCTCACCATCTAACATAATCCACACTGTCCTCACCACACCATAACCTTTCTCTATCTACGCCACTTTCAAACCTCCTTTATTACTCATTCTGCCAAATCTTCTACCCACTCTCTCAAACCTCTCTTCCAGTTCGCCACAAAGAACCAAATCATCCGCATATAATAGGTAGGCACCCTCCACCATCTCCATTCTCCATCATTCTTAACACACCATTTCCTGCCACCCCACCTCTAATTATCTTCATTACCCCATCCATTTACAAATTGAATAACCTAGGGAGACATAACACAACCCTGTCTCATTCCGCTATTAATATTAAACCAATCACCTTTTGACATCATTTATTCTTACACACTTACTATCCTCATACATACTTTTGATTCCATTCAAATGCCTACCAACAACACCATATATCACAACATCTGCCAAAGAGCTTCCCTATTAATCCTATACTACGCCTGTTGCAAATCCATAAACCTAAATACAATTTATTCTTTTCTCCCCTCATTTTCAATCATTTGTTTCCTTAATGTAAGATACTGATTTGCAACACATCCCCCACCAATTCTAAACAGATCTCTGTTCTTCAAATTAACTCAGTCCTTCAGTCACTGACGCACTCTTTTCGACCAAAATATTCTATCATATCTTCCTACAACACTCAATAAACTTATTCCCCTATAATTTCTACAGTTCCCCTTATCTTCCTTACCCTTATATAAGGGTACTATTACTGCTCTCATCCAATCCCATAACTATACCCTCCATAAACGCTTTATTACACAACTTCCAAACCCAATCAATCACCATTCCCTGCCTGTTCTTGATCATTTCATCTATACCTGCAGACTTTAACTTTCTACCCATTACCTCCTCCTTGCTAATAACCTCATCCCCAAAATATATACCTTCTGGCACCATCAAACCCACAATACATTCACTATCACCTTCATTACTGCAATATTATGCAGATTCTCGAAGTGTTCTCTCCACTCACTTCACATCCATTTTGTTAGTCACAAAAGCACCATCTCTATTCATTATTCTAAGCAGGTTCCCCTTATTCTCATTCTAACCTTCATTTGCGATTCCTTCCAGAAGAGCTTCCTGTTCCTTCTTTTAAATCCCCATTCATCCTCCTTCCAAACTGTTCATTTACCTCTTCTTTCTCCTACGTATGCACCTTTAGTATTTCTTTTTTCTTCTTATATATTTCAGCTTGAAACTTCACACTTCTTTTTGCACATTCAATGCTTTAATCGCTTGTATCACCATCTCCACCAATCACTGTTAACATTCTTACTCCTACCTTAGCACATCCACATACTTCTTTTTGCACTGCTAACAATTACTCATTTGCTTCCTGATTTGTTCAGTTTCAACTTCTTCACATCTTCAACTGATTTACTTGCGAGCGCTCTTACATACTTATTCTATTACCTTGTTCACTTAACTTCGCTCTTAATTTTACCCACTTCCTTCCGTAACACCTTCTCTCCATCCAAGCCCCCCACTAACTTAATTTTACAAAGAACAACATATGATCCGATAATCCTATTCCTAAACCCCTCACTGATTTAATATCCAACACATACTTCAAACATCTCCTTCTTCACCAACACAAAATCAATCATACTTTTCACTTCGGTACCATCTCTACCTACACCAACTCTAGTATACTTATGGATACCCTTGTGTTTAAAGAAAGTATTACTTACACACATACCTCTCTCTCCTCACAGAAATCAATCACCTTCCTACCATTCTCATTTTCTCCCGACCATCCCTTTTTTGATCACCTATCCAACCATTCAGGTCCCCCAACACTCAATCTGAAGCTCCTATTCACCCCATCCAAAACATCATTCAGATTATCCCAAAAAATCGTACTCTCGTTTCCCTCAGATGGACCATACGTCACAACCACACATACCTTGACCTTTTTAAACTTAAATTTAACCATTAGAATTCTAAGACTCACACACACAAAGTCTACCATAGCTCTGTACCACAAGTCACTCCAATTAGCCTGTAAATCTCCTTCTCTCCCCCTTTCATTCCTTTCCCCACCAGCACACACACATTTCACACCACACCACTCATTTTCACCGTTTCCTTTCATCTTTGTTTCAGTTACAACGAGCAAATCAAATTTGCCCTTTCTAAATACATCCATCACCTCTCTCCTCTTCTCCTCAACATTTATTTCTCTGACATTCCATGTACCCATACGATTCATACAATTTCGCCCAAAATTAGAAGGACGTTTACGGCGATCACGACCATCACCGAGGCGTGCATCAGCCTTCCTAGCAAGAGATAGGTAGTAGTGAGCAGCCAACCCAACTACCACCGTCCCTTAGTCACCTTCTACTACACGCAGGACATACGATGTGGGCAATTCTTCTCCCACACACACACACACACACACATATATATATATATATATATATATATATATATATATATATATATATATATATCTGAATGGCGGTATATATATATATATATATATATAGCAGTGAAATTTAAAACGATATATATTATTATGCATATATTAGTGTCTATATATTTCTATATTTATATATATATATATATATGATTATGTATATAAATATATATATGGAAAGAAATAGTTATATATATATATATATATATATAATATATATATATATATATATATATATATATATACCCATTCCAATGTATGACATTCCAGTGCCTAATGGGAAATTGATTTGTATGGTTTCTGACCAAGTGGTAAAGTGCAAGGATATTGAGGCCTGATAGCAAGCCCTGCTTCAGCGCAAAGCAGTCGGAGTGCTTTTGCCACCGCATGCGTGGGTTCGCATCTTAATACGCGGCCTTTCCAATGCAAAAAAGCATGAGTGATTTGTGTTAATAGATTGTTCTTGTTGCATGTTTGAGATTAGTGTAAGACTATATATGTTTGGGTCCTGCCATTCTATAAATGCTCATGCATGCCTCGGACCCGGTGCATGTTTGAGCACTCTACCCCCAGTTATGGGTAATCAAATCAAAGGTTATTATATATATATATATATATATATATATAAAAATAATATATATAAATATGC
>JABUQX010092693.1:45000-49538 GCA_015478945.1 Trachelipus rathkii
GTGAGAAGTTAAGTGAACAAGGTAATAAGGATAAGTATTTAAGAGCGCTCGCAAGTAAATCAGTTGAATGTGAACAAGTTGAAACTGAACAAATCTGGGAGCAAATGAAGGAAGCAGTTGTTAGCAGTGTATGGGAAGCATGTGGATCTGCCAAAGTAGGAAGTAAATGTTAACAGTGAGTGGTGGAATGAAGAGGTTATGCAAGCGGTTAAAAGTAAAAAAGAAGCGTGGTAGAATGTACTAAAATCCAATGATGAAGTTTCAAAAGAAAGATGTTTGGAATTATATAAAGAGGTAAATGAACAGTTTAGAAGGAGGATGAATGGGGACTTACAAGGGAATAGAAAGCTCTTCTGGAAGAAAGCACGAAAGGTTAAGAATGAGAATAAGGGGAACCTGCTTAGAATAATGAATAGGGATGGTGCTTTGGTAACTGATGAAATGGATGTGAGAGGAGTGTGGAGGGAACACTTCAAAAATCTGTATAACATTAACAGTAATAAAGAGGTGATAGTTAATGCGTGGGGGTTTGATGGTTCAAGAAGGAATAGGTATTTTGGGGATAAGGTCATTAGCAAGGAGGAGGTAATGAGTAGAGTGAGAAAGTTGAAGAATGGTAAATCTGCAGGTATAGATGAAATTACTGGTGAAATGATCAAGAACGGAGGCGAGATGGTGATTGATTGGATTTGGAAGTTGTGTAATAAAGCGTTTATGGAGGGTATAGTTCAGAGGGATTGGAGGAGAGTAGTAATAGTACCCTTATATAAGGGTAAGGGAGAAAAGGGGAACTGTAGAAATTATAGGGGAAATAAGTTTATTGAGTGTTGTAGGGAAGGTATATGCTGGTATTTTGGTCGAAAGAGTGCGTCGAGTGACTGAAGGACTGATTGGTGAAGAACAAGGTGCGTTTAGGAGTGGTAGAGGATGTGTGGATCAAATCTTTACATTGAAACAAATGATTGAGAAAATGAGGGAGAATAAGAATAAATTGTATTTAGGTTTTATGGATTTACAACAGGCGTATGATAGAGTTAATAGGGAAGCTTTATGGCAGGTGTTAGTGATATATGGTGTTGGTGGGCTTCTGAATGGAATCAAAAGTATGTATGACGATAGTGAAGCGTGTGTAAGAATAAATGGTGTCAATGGTGATTGGTTTAGGGTTAGTTGAGTGAGACAGGGTTGTGTTATGTCTCCTTGGTTATTCAATTTGTATATGGATGGGGTTATGAAAGAATTCGAGGTGGGAATGGCAGGAAATGGTGTTAGAATGATGGAGAATGGAGATGAGTGGAGGGTGCCCAACCTATTATATGCGGATGATTTGGTTCTGTGTGGCGAATCTGAAGAGAGTTTGAGAGGATTGGTAGAGAGATTTGGCAGGGTGTGTAAAAGGAGGGGTTTGAAAGTAAACGTAGATAAGAGTAAGGTTATGGTTGTGAGTGAGGACAGTCCTCAGTGTGAAGTTATGTTAGATGGTGAGTAGCTGGAACAAGTGTCTGAGTTTAAATATTTAGGGTATGTGTAGGATGAGAAGGGAACGGATGATGCAAAGTGTAGTACAATTAAATCGTTGGTGAATGTAAAGGGACTATAGGGTTCTACATGAGGGTATGTTGTTACCTGTATTGTATGGTAGTGAGACCATGGTCTGAATGTAAGAAGTATATATCTAAAGTTCAATGTGTTCAGATGGGCAAATCTTAGGGGCATGCTAGGGTGTTAGAAGAATTGATAAAATGAGGAATGAAACGGTATTAGAGAGTTGTGTGGTGGGAAGAAAGGGGTAAATGAGAGAATAAATGGAAAGTATGTTGAGATATCATATGGAATGGATGGATGATAGTCGGTTGGTTAACGGATGTATAGTGGAGAGTGTGTTGGGAACCACCGGCCGGAAGACCGAAGAGAAAGTGGATTGAGTCGGTGAACGAAAGTCGGAAGGGAGAGAAATGTGAGTTTGGCAGAGGCGAGAATAAAGGTGCATAATAGGAGTGAATGGCGGGGTTTTGTATAGGGGCATGGTTGTGCCCCACCTGGGCCAGGGGATGAACCCTTACATTGACGATTTACCATAGTGAGGGTCCGTCGCGGTCCCATGAATCTCTAGGGTGGATTTTCTGTCTGTGACGAGTTCTCACTAATTAATGGTACAGAGGGGGCGGTAAGGCTGAGCATTCCTTTCGACTTTTGTCATATTCTTCTACTGCTTTTCTTTTCCGATGCATGACACGCACCTTACCCCCAGTCTTGGGGAAAAGAGGAAGATAAAGAAAGAAAGAAAGGAAGATCCAAAGTTGAATGTGTTCAGATGGACAATCTTAGTGGCGTGTTAGGTGTGAAAAGAATTGATGAAATGAGGAATGAACGTAATAGAGAGTTATGTGGTGTGAAGATAGGGGTAAATGAGAGAATAAATGAAAGTACGTTGAGATGGTTTGGTCATGTGGAAAGGATGAATGACAGTCGGTTGGTTAAGCGGATGTATAGTGGTGAGCGTGTTGGGAATCGACCGGTTGGGAGACGGAAGAAAAAGTGGATTGAGTCAGTAAAAGAATGTCTGGAGGAGAGAAATGTGAGTTTGGCAGAGGCGAGAATAAAGGTGTATAATATGAGTGAATGGCGGGGTTTTGTGATGGGTATGATTGTGGCCCACCTGGGCCAGGGGATGAACCCCATTACTTTGACGCTAAGTGCCATAGTGAGGGTCCGTCGCGTCCCGTGAAGCTCCAGGGTGGATTTTCTGACTGCGACGCGAGTTCTCACCACAGGTACATGGAAGGGGCGGTGCGCTGGGCTTTTCGACTCAGTCATATTCTTTACTACTTCCCTTTTCCGATGCATGTCACGCACCTTACCCCCAGTCTTGAGGGGGAAAAAAAAAATATATATATATATATATATATATATATATATATATATATATATATATATATATATATATATATATATATATATATATATATATATATATATATATATATATATATATATATATATATATATATATATATATATATATATATATATATTACCTTAAGTCAAAATAAACATTAGGAACACTGGTAAGGAAATGAGGATTTGAAGAAAAAGAACATGCACCATTCTAGGGTGACATACAGACGTCAGAGTTAGCAGAGCACCATAAACAAGGCAAGATAGGGAAAATACCAAAGCAATAAAAAACCATCGCTCATTAGCGTAGTCTTTCCAATGCAGACATTTAACCTATTGCTGTAGTAGCAGAGCAGCAAGTGGTATAGCAGCAGCAGCAGCAGCAGGAGCAGGCAGTTGGTTGTTGTATATATATATATATATATATATTATTAAGTAGTTATATTTTTATATATATATATATATATATATATATATATATATATAAGAAAGCATATCTATATATATATATATATATATATATTCATATATATATATATATATATATATATATATAGTAAGGTTATGGTTGTGAGTGAGGACAGTCCTCAGTGTGAAGTTATGTTAGATGGTGAGCAGCTGGAACAAGTGTCTGAGTTTAAATATTTAGGATATATGTTGGATGAGAAGGGAACGGATGATGCAGAGTGTAGTGGGAAAGTTGTGAATGGCAGGAAGGTGGCTGGTGCAATTAAATCGTTGGTGAATGTAAAGAGACTAAGTCTTGAGTGCGCTAGGGTCTTACATGAAGGTATGTTGTTACCTGTGTTATTGTATAGTAGTGAGACTATGGTCTGGAATAAGAAGTATAGATCTAAAGTTCAATGTTTTCAGATGGACAATCTTAGGGGGAGTGCTAGGTGTGAGAAGAATTGATAAAATGAGGAATGAACTTATTAGAGAGTTGTGTGGTGTGAAGAAAGGGGTAAATGAGAGAATAAATGAAAGTATGTTGAGATGGTTTGGTCATATGGAAAGGATGAATGATAGTCGGTTGGTTAAGCGGATGTATAGTGGCGAGTGTGTTGGGAACCGACCGGCTGGGAGACCGAAGAAAAAGTGGATTGAGTCAGTGAACGAATGTCTGTAGGAGAGAAATGTGAGTTTGGCAGAGGCGAGAAGAAAGGTGTATAACAGGAGTGAATGGCGGGGATTGTGAGGGGGTATGGTTGTGGCCCACCTGAGCCAAGGGATGAACCCTTACATTGACGATCTACCATAGTGAGGGTCCATCGCTGTCCCATGAAGCTTTCTTTAGGGTGGATTTTCTGACTGCGACGAGTTCTCACTAATTAATGGTACTGAGGGGGTGGTAAGGTTGGGCTTTCTTTTCGACTTTTGTCATGTTCTTCTACTGCTTTTCTTTTCCGATGCTCGTCACGCACCTTACTCCCATTCTTGGGAAAATAGAAGGAAGATAAAGAAAGAAAATATATATATATATATATATATATATATATATATATATATATATAGTATATATATATATATATATATATATATATATATATATATTGAAGCGGCGCACGAAAACGCGAAAGCGTTTCACGATAATGCGAAAACGGCAAACACCCAAAATTCCAACTGAACGAAGTACGTTG
>JABUQX010092694.1:0-39940 GCA_015478945.1 Trachelipus rathkii
AACAATTGATTTCAAAAATCAATTAGCAATGAAATTAGTTTTCCTTCCATAATAAGCTAACTTTAATAAACATACGTTGTATTAGGCAATGTCTATAAATAATACTCGAGGGTTTAGACATTAGACTATACCCTTCAACTTACACTAAATCACCGCAACTCACGGGCAGTGCACTTTTCAAGAAGGGGGCGTTGAAACATTAAAAAAGTTGTCATTTAACGCAGATGGGCATAAACAAAGACTTTAAAGTGAAAGAAAGTGTATTTAAGAGGGTAACTATAAATTATGTATTGTGTCTTTATATATCAAATTTGGTTTAGGATATAAACTGTGTAGTTGTGATGCTCGGGAGGGAAAATTGTGATTTCCCCCACTCTCTCATAAAATATAAAATTTTATTTCAAGATATACAATATTTTTTTCGCGAATATTGAAAAGTTGGCTAAGAATATATATCATTTCCCCTTGAATTCACTATTAATTGTATATAATTCTAATATTTTCAAAATTTTAAAATTGCTATCATCATTACAGCGCTCATAACGCCTACAATATCAACCAGATGAAATCGAGTGATTGTATAAATCAATATAGAAAGGTGCCTGACGTTCATGTAATAGATATGTTTTTTTTAATGATTTTAGTCCGCTGATATGAGCAAAATGAAATAGAAAAGCCGTTTTTATTTTAAGAAGTGTGTTTCAACATTGCAAATGTAAAAGTATTTTATTATATAATATATTAATATATTATATATATATATTATAAATTAATATAATAATATATTATATATTATATATAATAATTATATAATATATATTTATTATATATAATAATTATAGTATATATACTATATGTCAGTCTAGAAAGCACAACCATATTAAAAAACTACAACGTACGGGAAAAAGTATACAGTGGACTGGTAATTTAGTGGGAAAATGTAAAAAAAAAAAAAAAAAAAAAAAAAAAAAAAAAAAAAAAAAAAAATCAAATACCACATAAGGAGGGTAGTTTTACGATCTTTTAATTAAGTTACTAAACTTATATAAAATAATATCTTAATAATTATAGTAATATTAGATAGCCTATATTTATTTTTCCTGTAGCTATTGTAGTTGTGAGATTTAATTTTACATTTTCGATAAATTTTTAGTAGTGGAGCAATGTATTCCTTTCCCTTGTAGCTATTGTAGTTTTTGAGATATGGATGTGGCTCTTCTAGAGGCACCCTAGAGGCTGCCTAGTATATTATATATATATATGATATATAAATATTAATAAAATATATAATATTAATACTATATTATTATATATTATATATATAATAATATTATATATAATAATAATATATTATAATATATATATACAAACCATAAAATAAATCAGAATGTAAATAGATAACCAATTAGTCCATGTTATAATAATTCAAAATTGTTATACATTATTAATATATAATAATATATATATAAATATATTATATATATAATAATATATTATATATATAATATGATTTTGTACTTATATTAATAAAATATATAATATTATGTATATAATATTAATATAAAAATATATAATATAATATATATATATATATAATTAACAATTTACAGTTCCTCGGCTGACCCGGCCAGGTTCCTTGGAAACATTTCATGTATAAAAAAAAATCAATAATTTTTTTTCCATTCCGTAGGGCCAAATTCGATTAGTTGCTAAATTTCAAAGTTGTTCAAGCTTCTACTTCTGGGAAAACTATTTTCCTTGCAAAGAAAAATTCTGAATAAAAATTTTACTCCGGGTCCGAAACGGTCCGTTGTCTACCGGTTCGATTATTTAAAATTGTTCAGTGCATTTCCGCAGAATATTTTACTTGCATAAAATTCTTTAAAAAATAAACTCGGCTCGGCTAAAGGCAGCTACGATCCGACCCGCCACTCGAGAAGTTACGGTTCTACTCAAATTGTCACTTCGATTCTTCATAGAGATTTCCCATCCAATTTTTTAATAAATTATACTCGGTCCGGCTCGCTCCGTCTCGGCTCCAGTCGATCCGAGCTACGCTCCTATTACGGGCTCGCCTAAGGCTCGTACTGAACGTTTCATTCAAATTATTCGCTTCGAGGGCAGAATTATTTCACCTTGCAAAAATGTCTTGAATTGTTTTTAAATATCGGTCTGACTCCGTCATGAACGGTCAGACCCATTTAATGATTGGGGGAAGGATCTTGATAGCTGGATGGAGTATTGTAGTAAAGAAAAATTATGTTTTCTATAAAATTGAAATTAAATAAAAAATTTGATCGTAACTCACTTGTAATTTGAAATTGGAATCATTTTATAGTGACCTTCCTTAAATAATTCTCTATTAAAAATCTTCGCGATTCAAAAAAAAATTACACATGATTAGAGAGGATTTTCTAGTAAAATGGAATAATATAAAAAAAAAGTGAACAATTTTTGTTTATTACCTTCCCAAAAGTAGGGTTCAACAAGTTATGATCCTTAATGTAAAAAACGCCATCAATATATAGATAAAAAGCAAGATTTAACATACAATCTCTTAATTCTTCCAATAATATCCCAATACATTATTTCGACTTTTCTTTGTCCTTATATCAGATAGTCAAACTGGAAAATATAAAAATTTCTATGATTAACCTCTATATAGGAATAGCTTACCTATAATACAATTCGTAGATAGGAATAAGGTAAAAATCATATATTCAGCAAATGATAGCTAATCATCTTCATAAATCAATCATCGTTGTTGTAAAATCAAATATGTTTGCAAGACGGATGATGCATTACCTTAGAATAGGGAAAACCTCTAAATAAAATAATAACATTATATTTTAATTGTATGTCATTTTTTATTTAATTTAATTCTAAATTTAAATAAATTTTAAAAGACATTTCTTAATGTTATGTTAGTTTTGTTCCAATCATGAAAGGAAACATAATTAAAACTTAACATCTATACTTGGATCCCAGACTACATGTTTCACCAGGATTGCTTTACTAAAGCCTTTTAAATGAAGAAGTATTTTACTAAGGTTTCATAAAAAATACTTTTATAACGTGAAGCTAAAACATTATGACGACGAAGTTAAACTGTTTTTAAATAATATAATAGAATCCGTCAAGTTAATATTCGATATAAATAAACTTCATAAAAAAAAATATATAATCACATAATTCTTCAAAACCTACATAAAATTTGTTTTTAGGAATATAACATTTTGGTGCACAGATTGTTCTTCAATCAGATGTTGATTCGCCTTCACAGTCTTAACCAAAATTTGAGGGGCCATCCATTTTTTTTTTGGGGGGAGCATTCTGCGAGCCCAATAATTAAAAAAGAAGTATTTACTTAGATCTTGACAAATTTCTTTCTTTCTTTTCAAACTTCCTTTGATTATGGGGGTAAGGTGCTGTTCAAGCATGGAAAAAGAAAGCATTTGGTAGAACATGACAACGTCAAAGAAGCCATAGCCCCTCTGTACATAATTAGTAATCGGTCACAGAAGAAACACACCTAGAGCTGGGACAGCGACGGACCTCACTATGGAATCTTGTCAATGTAAGGTTCATTCCCTGCTCAGTGGGCTACAACCAAGCCTCCATACAAAACCCGGCATCTCTCTATCATGCACCTTTAGTTCTTCAAACTCACCTTTCGTCCTTCAGACATCTTCACGACTCAACCCTTTCTCTTCGTCTCCCAGCTCGGTCGTCAAACACCACCATATATCTATCCGTAACAAACCGTATTCATACTTTCCATCAACAAACCAATTTCAACATACCTATTTATCTTCATTTAACCCATTTTCTCACACAACACTCTCTAATACGTCATCTCTTTTATCACATTCTCTCACCTAACACACCTAAATTGAGTCATCTGAACACATTGGAACTTTAAGATTTAATACCTTTTATTCAGACATAGCTCCTACATACATAACACAGTAACAACATCCCTCATGAAGACCCTAGACACTCAAACTTAGTCGCTTTGCATTCACACAAGTTAATGCAGCACCACTTACTTGCTCATTCCAACTCATATACAGCGCTCGCGTTCCTTCTATCCAACATATACCTAAAATATTAAACTCGAACACTTGTTCTACTGCTCACATTAACATAACTTCACATGAGGGTGTCACTCACACCCATAAACTTACTCTTATCCATTTCTTTTAGCCTCTCATTCACAATCGCTATCTTCCTATCAACACTCACTCACACACACACATTCCCATAATATGTGGAACTCACCAACTCCATCTCCACCATTTAACACCTACAAAAATTAAATAATCAAAATGAAAATAAAAAAACCATTGAAATAGTAACTTAAATAAATAAAAAAAATCCAACACGCAACAAAAAATAAATTCAATCAGTTTCAGTTTCGCTGAGATAATTGCCACCACATCGTGGGTAGATGGGATAGGAAGATGGGCTATATTTATGAGGAGCCCAAATTTTTGATAACGAAAACATCGTCTTGGACCATGGAACATAGATTGTGAAGCCAATCTTCAATTTGTTTAGAGGAAGGGTGTGACAAATGTTAGGAGCAGTGAGCGTTTTGGTTTGTACGGCACTACTCTGGTAGGAAAAATTCTGTAAACATCAGACAGCCATATGTTTACGTGTCAGGTGTACATTATATCTCTGTTGAACATAGAATTTTCTGGAAAATATAGTAACGCTAGAGTATTCTAACTCTTATAGGAGGACACAGAAATCACCCAAACTGTTCACGATTCCATACAACTCTGTGCCATGAGGCGGGAGCCAAAAGGACCATTCTCATCAGTCATTAAGATAAACAGCGAGTCATTTGTGTGCCAAGGCATTCTCCAAGCTTCGCTAGAGAAGAAGAGGACTCTTTCTACGCAATCTGAATAATGAGCTAATAAGGTTAAAATACAATGGGATATCCAAAGTCTAGATACTGAAGATGGGTCCAAAATCACTACGAACGGCGAGTAGTAGGAATAGTAATGGTCGAGGTTTCTGTAATGCTGATTTGGGTTTCCATGACAGGATCATTGTGTTCAAAGATTGAGAGGAGGGCGCCTAACGAATCCCTCCGCTCGTAGGCGAAGTAAAGAGTCAGTAAACGGAGTGGGACGGGAGTAGAAAGAGAGGATGAAATTACGAATCCACACCTCGAGGAAGAGCTTTGGAAGATTCTGTCGAGAGCGACACCGTAGGTGGAAGCCGACAGATATGGTGCTAGCTGAGATGTGGAAACAATTATCTCTTGAAAGCCGATTTCATAAAAAGTAAACCACAAACTTCTTTTCGAATAAATAGCATAAAATAAACATATTTAAGATAAAGTAAAGAATAAAAAGTAAAACAAACATGTTGAAGGTATTTCATAACGAAGGTAGTCCTCTATCCATAACATGGAGGTGGGTCAATAGGCAAAAGACGACATTACGAACACATACCGTAATGTAGGTTGAAGGAGTGACATCGGAATATCTTCCGGAACTCACGTCCATAACCTAACCACGAGAATGATAAATTCACGCGAGTCAGAGATATCACAAAGGCAGACAGAATCCACGTTAGGAAAGGTTTTGATCTTACAATTGACAGCCGGTATGGTGAAAGGACCGGTTTTTTACTGTTACCCTCATCCAAGGGGAAGTAATGTGATATGGCTGAGACATATGGAAAGCACGAAGGGCTGTATAAAGAGAAATGAAGGCAACATCTTTCAAAGGAAATAACATACAAGTCGTAAAGGACTGTGAGAGAATTCAAGACCAAATAAGATGGCGACGAAGGAAATAATTTAATATGAGAAAACTAACTTAAAGGGAAACGATAATAAAAAAGAATACAGACGATAAAAATAACAAAATAGGAATATAATGTAATAATATTATTATTAAACAAAAAAAAATAATTGAAAAAAAATTAATAGTAGTAGTAGAGTAATATAAAATTTAATAATAACGGAACAACTAAAATATATATCAGAGATGGGGAGTAGAGAAAAAAAAACAGAGAAAAAGATCAAAAGACGAAGATTAAGAACTTTGTGCCGCATCTCGATAGCAGAATAGGGGGTATCATATCAAGATAATAATCAAAATAATAATAATAATAATAATAATAATATTAATAATATAATAATAATAATAATAATATAAATAATCAAATAAATAATATAATAATAATTCGATAATCCTTAAGAAAATTGCTTAACTAACTATTTCTAGAGCGGGGTTCCCAACTTTTTTCACCGGGCCCTTGTTGGCTAAAAAAAAAATTCGCGGCACACATACTCTTAAATTGGTTTAATTTATGAAAACAAGAAAACACAATGCAATTTTAATGCTCATTTACTTTGAAGGAAATAAAACTGTTTAATGAATTTTTTCATTATTTCTTAATTATAGGAAGTTTTGTTAATTTTACCATTAAATTAACTTGACGCTGAAAGTTTACTCTGTATGTTTTTGATGTATAGCATACTGAGAATGCAGACTCACATAGATTTGTGGAATTAAAACGTACGTCTTTTTAATGCAATTTTGCCAAAGCATTGTTTTCTGCAAACACTTGCATCCAGAACTCTTCTTGGCCTTCACTGAGTCCAGCAATTTGAAAAGCTTCATTGTCTCCAGTAGGTTTATCGTTAAAGGTCGAACGAAAAACGATTGTCATACAAAGTAGACATCTTCAGAATCAATATCGGGCAAATTTTCAACAGTTTTCAAACCTCAAGTGGAGTATTATTTCGAGAAGTTGGTGTAGATGGACTCATTTGTTTATAAATTCTTGCAACGAGGAAAGTGAGATGTATTTCCTCTTAAAAAAAACAATAAAAATAACAACACATTTTTTCAAAATATAAAAAAAAAATTTGCGCAAACCTTTTATTTGCCTAATCGAGCTCACCTTCTTGAAGAGATGTGGTGGTTTCATTTAGTTATTCGAATATGTCGGAAAGGTATCCAAAAAGCAGCCAATCGACATCAGTTATTTTTGATAAAAGACTGCACTGTAAATTTGACCACCAAATCATTTAGTTCAAACAGTCTGGCTAAAATCTTTCCCTTGAAAGCCACCGCGGTGTGCAGCAAAAAGTGGAAGTGATCCATACCATATTTCGGCGGTAAATTTAAAAATGCAGTTGCTTGAACGCGGGGGTTCTCTAACATGATTAATTATTTCACAGCTCATCCATAGCGACTTCCAATCTTTGTTGCATCTTTCTTAAGTTTCCAGGGAATGCCGAATGTATGACACAATGCTACTGGTGCGTTTTCTGCCACTTTGCTCACTAGACAAACCGCTTGCGTTGTTTTTCCAACATTGTGCCACTCATCAACTGCAAATATCTACACATTTGCTCCATTTCCAAACAATTTTCCTGTACAAATTTGTCCATAGCATTGAAAATTTCGTCGCCAGTAAGTCTCAGCACTTCGCTCATCAAAAGTTCTTCTATTTGCATTGCAGTAACTCACAACCAAGAAGAAAACAAAGTCCACGCTTACGTCGGTACATCATCAAAACTGTATAAAAAATTCACAAGTTTTCAATCTTTTTATAGTTCGTTCATCAGACTGTCCCATGATTGTGTTATTGAGTGCCTTGCTATAGTGTTAATCTGATAGCTGCGCATATCAATTTCCTTGCCATATCTGACCTAAAAGCAACTAACAACATCCTAGTCAGTATAATTAATGGTCCGGCAATTGTATGCGGTTTCAGTTTTTTATTAATTATAAAAATCGCAAATGTAACGAACATTGAAAAATGTGCCGGCAATTCCTAGCACACGGGGGCACCAGGTGCCGCGCACCTCACTTGGAACCCTGTTCTAGAGAATAAAAAAAATATAATTTGAAATACCGTCTCAATCTCTCATTAATCAACGAACAACGTAATTCCAACATTGGCAAAAAAATAACGATAATTGCCATGTTATGTCAGGGAATAACGTTCCCGAATAAAAAACAAAAGCTATTAATTCCGAGACCAATGTTTTTCACCATCATTAAACAATATATGGTCTAAATTCTTCATAAAAACTATTTTTTTTAATGTATATTTTAGATTTTCCCCTGTTCGTTAATAAATTAACATACTTAAAACTTAACAGTTACTAAACGACACGCAAACACAAGAACACAGCAGATTGCTGTAAAGCCTATCATAATTAAATTGAAAGTATACTCGTCCTAAAGAAAAATAATTACTTTATAATGGTGAAACAAAAACATTATAAAGACCCGCAAACCATTATTGACATAATGTCAATATAGCCATATTTCATGAAATCAAATTTTAAATTTTTTAATTTTACCAATGTTCAGTTCTTAAAAATAAGACCATGAATAAAACTGCACTGTACTTTAGTCGTTATTAAAATAGCAGAAGTCTTACCTGTGGAAATTCTTCCTACCACCAAACAGGAAAAGCTAAATTAATAATAATTATAATAATATAATAAATAATATAATAATAATAATAATAAATATAAAAGTTGAAATATATCGTTAAAACTTTTGTAAAGTTCAATCAATTCACTGGAAACAATCTTCCAATTGCTTAATGAAATTTCGGATAGAATAAATCTGGATAAATTAATTTACTGAGGAAGAAAGAATTTTTAAATCATCAAACTCTAATTATTCCAACTTATAAACAAGCACACGAAACTGACACATAACAAATTACTTTAATTTTCTTTTCTCCTTTTTATATATGATTAAAAAATAGAAGCTACCTATAATGCATCTGTATTACCAATAAAGTTTAAACAACAAGATATTTAGAGATATAAATGTAAAAGAAAAGTTGTACACAGAATATTTTGTTCTTTTGCGTTTTGACGCAAATAAGATGTCTGATTAAGCAAATTTTTCTAGAAGAAAATAACAATTGATTCAATAAATCAATTGGCAGTATGAATTATTTTCTCATAATAGCTAATTTAATAACATACTTGTATTAGCAATGTCTATAAATAAACTCGAGGTTTCACATTAGACATACCTACAACTTACCCTAAAATATTTCAAAGCTAATAAAATCTATAAATTAAAATTTTATATATTTAAAAAAAATTTTAAGGCAACATATTCTAAAATAAAAGTTTTCGTCATTATAATGTAGAACGCATCAATTACATAAAAAAGCCAACTTCCACACCAATTCTATCTTAATTTGCTCTCTCAACACCTAAATTCAACAATGCAACTTTCGCCTTTTCTTGGTCTTCATCTTTGATAAGTAAACTTGAAAATAATAAATTTCAATGATCTAAATAAATAACTCATTTAAAAAAAATTAAAAAAATTTCCTAATATTATAGAGTTGGATTTTGAAAAAATCATATTTAACTTGATAGCAATTCATTTCATAAAATCAATCAGTGTGTGTAAATCAAATATGATTTGAGACGATGATATTTGACACAACTTATGCATGTAAAAAAATCTTGTGCTATAAAAATAAGCAAAATTTAATGTTAATGTAATTATTTCGGTCTAAATCATCTAAATTTTAATTTTTTATATAAGTATTATTTCTTATGTGTAATGTTATTTTACGCGTTACCGGCGGCACAACTTTTATAATGAAAAAAGTAACTTTATTCTTGGTTCATATGCTTTCACATGGTTCAGCGAGAATGATTACTGAAAGACTTTTAAATTAAAAGAAGTCATATACTAAAGTTGTTAATAATAAGTTAACTATCAACGGTGAAGCTAAAACATATTATGGACGAGAATGATTCAACTGTTCTAAATGAATAAATAGAGAGTAGTGACATTCAATCAATCATAAATAAGCTTCAAGTAAAAAAAAAAATATATTATGGGATAATTTTTTCCTCAAAAAGCAATAAGAAAAGTTAGGAGGAAAAGCAATTTGGTGGTCAATTCGTTCTGTCCAGTTGTTTACTCTACAGACTCTCTTTTTAAACTAAACTTAAAATACTTTCGGATCAAATATTATTTGAAACATTGCTTCGACGATCGCAATTAAAAAGTATAAGGTGCTGATTCTTTATATAGACAAAATTAAATAAAAATCGAACAGCAACAAAACATGGAAACCACGCTCAATTATGACAATAATATTTAATAAAATGCAATATTTGCAAAGTTAATTACTATTGTGCAGAAAAACAGAGCGAAGAGCGTGATAAAAAAAATCCTGATATTAGTGAAAGCCATTACTAATATCCTAATTAGCTAATATATCTAGCTCAGTTTCTGAAAATTAATAATAATAATAATAATAATAAATAATAATAATTATAATAATAATAATTATATAATTATTAATTATTATAATACCTTCGACATAAACAATGTAAATTTGCCACACTTTTTTTCTTAAAAATCTAAACTTTTTTTGTTCAATTTTTTATCGCTCCTGGTATTTATTTGAGATTTGAATATATGTATCACAAATTTTTAGCAATTGGTTCAAAAATAAAAAATTACGAAGAGTTAAAGATGCGTGGAAAAATATAGCCCCGAGTACTCGCTAGAGTAAAATCAATATAAATATTTCAGCTAAAAATATCTCAGAATGAAACAAAAACTTTGTTTTAGTAGTTATAGAATATACATCCATTTGAACAAATTTTATTATAGTTTTTTTGTTTTTTAATTTTCTTGATAAACTAAATAATGTGGGGTCGCCAAAAAACTCAATTTTCCAAAATTTTTTTAAAAAATAATAATAACAAATAAAATTAACAAAACTCTACATGAAACTTTAAAGGAAAAATGTAAAAAGCTTTTCCTAAAAAGTGTCCACCAAAAAAAAAAAAAAAAAAAAGCTAAAAATATGGTGTCGGCAAAAAATGACCCACGTGTACCTGCACGTATAATTTGCTCAATTTGCAAGTCAGGTAATTAAAAAAATAATAATAAAATAATATCTAACAATAAATATCATGACTAGTCGGGTCATAAATTCCACTGGAAATCGTTCTACAATTGCTAATGAGATCTCGCATTAGAGATGGCTTCCTGGTAATTAATTACTGAAGAAAGAATTTTGAATCAACTCCAAACCTTAATTTATAATACACAAGCAACACCAACTGCCAATTAATTTAAAAGTTTCTCTCCAGTATTTTATAATATTAAAAAATAGAATCCCTCCAATAATGCAGTTAACAATATTTGATCTTTTTTGGCACTTGTTTCATAAGAGATTTAAATTAAAAATTTCTAGCAATTTTAATGTTTCTTCATAAGTCACCAAGGCGAGCAATTATTTTAGAAGAAAATCAAAATTGACTAAAATCAATGGGCAATATAATAATTTGCTTCCAAATAAACAACTTAAGAAATCGTCTACACAATAATTAATAACTTAATAGTAATTGAGACAAAGATTATGATCTTTGTATCGAATAAAGATAATCATTATCGCAATTTAATAAATAGAATGGCTAAAAATCGCACAACCAACATTATTAACAGTAATTTTGCCATCAAACGAAAAAATAAGGAATTTTTATTAAAAGATCGAACTGAAAAATATGAATTAAAATAGAACACAATAAAATTGTAAAATATTAAAATATAAATAATTAATATCAGATAAAATTATAATCAAATATATTGATTTGGTCGTACCTCGTAAGTGGGTTCAGATTATGTGGAATTTGATCTTGATGCGCCTATGGTTGCTGGGTATGTTGTTCGTGGTGATGTATAGTAGTGAGATCATGTCTGGAATAAGAAGTATAGAATAAAGTTATGTGTTCAGATGAATCTTAGGGGCGTGGGAGTCAGAAGAATTGATAAAATCGAGGGGGAAGTGAACGTATTATAAGAGTTATGTTGAGAAAGACGTAACGAAGAGAATATGAAGTTTTAGATTTTTGGTCAGTGGAAAGGAGAATATAGTCGTTGTTAAAGCGGTTATAAGTGTGAGTGTGTCGGGAACCGATCGCTGGGAACCGAAAAAAGTGGATACGATCATAAGGTTCTGCAGGAGGAAATGGAGTTTGGCAGAGCGAGAAAAAGTGAATGAGATAATGGCGGTTTTGTGAGGGTGTTGGTGTTGGCCCACTGTCAGGGATGAACCTTATTTGACGATTCCTAGCGCTCTAGGTGTGATTTCTCTGACTGCGCGAAGTTCTTATAATTAATGTACAGAGGGGCAGGTAAGCTGCTTTTTTCGGGGCTTTGTCTATGTTTTCTACTGGGGGGTTTCTTTTCGATGCATGATGTAAGCACCTACTCCAGTTTTTTTGGAGAAAAAGTATGATTAATATAATATATATATATATATATATATATATATATATATTATATATATATATAGAATATATAATATATATATTAATATATATATATATAATTATTATTAATATATATATATTATATAATTATAAATATATATAATAAAATATATATATATAATATATATATATATAATATAATATATATAATATTATAATGGGTAGAAGTGAGAAAGTAAGAATGGTAAATCTGCAGGTATACAGATGAAATTACTAATGACATGATCAAGAGCGGAGCGAGATGGTGATTGATTGATTGAAGTTGTGTATAAAGCGTTTGGAGGTATAGTTCCAAGGGATTGAGAAGCGTAATAGTACCCTTATACTAAGGGTAAGGGAGAAAGGGAATTGAGAATTATAGGGGGATAAGTTTATTGAGTGGTAGGGAAGTATCTGCTGGGTATTGTCGAAAGATTGCGTTCGAGTGACTGAGGGCCTGGTTGGTGAAGAACAAGCGTTCGATTGTAAGAGATGTGTGGATCAAATCTTTACATGAAACAAATAATTGAAAAATGAGGGAGAATAGTGAATATATTTAGGTTTTATGATTTAGACAGGCGTTGATAGAGTTATTAGTGAACTTTTATGTCAGGTATTCACTGATTAGGTGTTGGCGGTAGCTTCTGAATGAAAGAAAAGTAGTAACGATAGTGACGTGTGGTAAGAATAATAGGTGTAATGGTGATGTTTAAGGATAAATAGCGGAGGAGACAGGTTGTGTTATGTTCCTGTTATTCAATGTGTTATGATGGGGTAGGAAAGAATTCGAGGGGATGGCAGGGAATTGTGTTAGAATGATGGAATGGAAGAGAATGGAGGGTGCCTACCTATTATATCGATATTTGGTTTGGTGGGGAATTGAAGAGTATTGAGGATTGTAGAGAGATTTGGCAGGGTATTAAAAGGAGGTTGAAGAAACTAGATAATATAGGTTATGTGTGAGTGAGATAGGTCCTCATGTGGAATTTTGTTAGATATGAGCAGCTGAGCAATGTCTAGTTTTAAAATTTAGGGTATGTGTTGATGAGATGGAAATGATGCGAGTGTAGTAGGCAAATATTGTTGAATGGAGAAGGTTGTGGTGCAGATAAATGTTGGTGAATGTAAAGGAAAAGATCTTGATGCTAGAATCTAAACATGAGGTAATTTGTTCCTGTGTTATGTATGTATGAGACTATGGTCTGAAAAAGAAGTATATTGATCTAAGTCCTTTCCCAACCCTAGGCATGCTAGGTGTGAAAAGAATTAATAAGTGAGGAATGAACCGTATTAGAGAGTTGTGTGGTGGTGAAGAAATTAAAATGAAGAATAAATGAAAGTAGTTGAGATGGTGGTCATTGAAAGATAAATGATGACGTTGGTTCGCGAATCTATTGGAAGTGTTTGGGAACCGACGGGAGACCGAGAGGATGATTGAGTCGTGAAACGAATGTATGAGGAGAAAATTGAGTTTGGCAGCGAGAAATAAAGGTCATATAGAAGAATGGCGGTTTAGTATGGGCATGTTTGGCACCACTGGGCAGGATAACCTGCATTGAAACCATCCATTGACGATTTACGCATAGTGAGGTCCGTCGCGGTCATGATGCCTTCTAATGGTTGATTCTGTCTGTGAACGAGCTCTCTAATTAATGTACATGGGGGCGGTAAGGCGGCTTTCTTTCGACGTTTTGTCATGTTCTCCTATCTACTGCTTTTTTTTTCCGAGCTTGTACAGCACCGTATCCAATCTTGGAAAGAGGAAAGGTGAAGAAAGAAAGAAAATATATATATATATATATATATAATAAATATATATATATATATATTAATTATATAAATATAATATATTATATATATATTCTAAAAATATATATATATAATAATATATATATAAATATATTTATATATAATTATTTAAGTATATAATTAATTTGCACTTTTTGTTTTTTACATTATGGTCTTACCTGAATGTGACAAAACAACTTCAGATTCAAAGTTTCCACATTTAAACTGTTTGAGGTATAAAGATAAACGCAATATTTGTATAGTGAAAGAATTAATTTTAAGAAACTATTTAAACATATAGACTAACATTGACGTCATAATTCTCCGTCGGTAAATTAATTGCGCACACACCTCAAATTTCCTATTTTATTAAAGAATTCACTTTGGAAATTAATAGGCACACTCATGTTGAATGTTATACTAGATTTTAAAAATATCTTAACCAGATGCATAGTTAGCTTAGCTAGACAAGTATAAGTAAGATTTGGGGATGAAACTAAATAAGCAAGACTTAAACTTAAACGTCATTATTATGGGCCATTAATACTAACAAATTTAATTTTGCAATGTTCAGAGGAATTAAGATCAAAGCCGATATATATTAAGTAGATTTTTCATAGAATATCATTAAGAATAATAGTCAAGAGAATTAAGGGAAAGATTACCATAAAACAAGCATGATGGATTAAAAAGAAAAATGAATTAATATATATAACCAATATGTCTAGATTCTAAAACCCATTAAACATTGTAATTATTTATACAGTAAAATGGATTAAGGGTAATAGCCTATAATAATAAGATGGCAATTATTATTATTAATAATTTAAAAGCGAAGGAATTTTTTTTTTATGTATTTCAATTTTATAAAATGTTATAATCATTTAAAAATCTAATATGACAATAATATATTTATAAATTCTCGAATTTATGTAGTCGAATGCATATCAAAAAATATTTACAGGAATCAACCCACCAAATCCTGTCTATAAATTCAATAAACGACGTATGTTCAAATCATGTGCAAAAAAAACAGAAAAACTGATAATATAGCCAGTTAACGAAGTATTTATGCACATTGTATTAAGTTGTTTCATTGAATAATAGATAGATAAAAAAGTAGCAGAATCTGAGCGTCTATATATATAATTAACAATATTGCTTTGAATTATTCATGAATACTAGTTCTTTTATGTGTAGTTAGATTTCACTGTTCTTAATATACATAATTACATAGTTAAAAACTGAACTGGTTTTTCTTGTCCCTAGGACTCATATGCTTACAGCATGGATGCTGTAATATCTAGCTTTTAGAACAATAAATAAATTGAATAAGACTATAATAGTTTATTAAAGAAAAAATAATTACTTTAATGGTGAATACAAAACATTATAAATACTCGCCTCACCAGTAATTGAGCCAGAATGATCAATATAGCATATTGAATGAATATAATTTTAATTGGCCCCAATAATTATATATATATAATCGGAGAACCCCCTCGTAAGGAAAAATTATCACTCCCATATTAACCACCCTTTTTTCTCTTAAATATAAACCTGTGTATCATTTTTTACGTTTTGTAGTTTGAATTTTCAAAATGCATAAATAATTAGTTTCATTACTATAATAATCAAATACTGAAATAAACTACATTTTGTGAATATCAATTAGTAATGAGATAAAGACTTAAGAACTATTATACAGATTTAAAGTAGATTCATTAGTGTAATTCAATTAAATAGAAATATGGACCAATAGTCACACACAACACCTAATTACAAAATTTTTGCATCAAGAGAAAAAAAATGCATTTAATCACAACATTATAAATATTAAAGATAATTAAATTGAAAAAATAAAAATTAATAAATATAAATAAAAAAAATACATCAATATTTAAATTTATATCAAATTCTATCATTGGATTGGGTTATAAAATTTTATCATTTCTTTGTTTCATGCTACAACATTGACTGCTGGCCTTTTAGTAAGGGCAGAAAAATAAATACACAAAAATCCATCCAAGCATATCCTTATTACACTCATGTCTGGTGTTTTCGATACTCACGCACAATTCATGCGAGAGCAAATACATTGCTACGTGGCGAGCAATGGAGTGAATGCAGCAGCGGAACACTAAAATACTGCCGTTATATACCCTAATAGAAAAGAGTGGCGCCAAGTCAGTCCGCAGAGATAAGGACAAGAGTAGTTTGAAAGGGGACATTTGTTGTCTCTTTACTTTAGACTATAAAGAAAGGTAAGTCCAGCCATGTTAGAACTCCCGCCAAATAAGTCCTTAATAATGGCTGATGTGTTGTCAAAGAAAAAATATCCAGAAACCTGAACAAACTATCACCTCTTTGCAACCTATGTGAATACGAGTTTCCCAAGAAAATTTTTGTTATGTAAGACAAGAATGTTTAATGTTGTTACAGTGAGAATAGACTTAAGGAAAACAGAGAAAATGGAGTTTTGGAGTGATTTAAGAAGTAGAAGTTTAGATTTGAAATAACAAGTTGCGGTGGCAAACAAGATATCCATCCAAGGTGGTGAGTGGCTAGAGACCGAAAATAAAAGGGATTGAATTAGTAAAGACTGCAGAAGGAGAGAAATAGTGGAAGAGTAACACTCTTGGTTACATCTTAAGGTAAGGTTTCATCCCATTTAGGTCATGTGATTATACAATAATGTTAGTTATCACGAAAAACCTGTATATCAATCAGGTCCGGATTAAAAAAATTACTCAAGTGTTGACGACCGAAGAGAGGGAGGACCGCCGAGGTTAGATGTCACATCTTGGAAACCAACTTTTGCTTTCAAGGAAGTGTGTATTCTTTATACATTTTAAGGGTAAAGGTTCATCCATTAGGATGATAAGATTTATACAAAATAAATTGTATATAATGCATAAATAAACTATGTTTGGGTAGAGAGATACTCACATATCTGCTATCATATATATATAATATAATATATATATTATATAATTATATATATATATAGTATATATTATATATATTATATTTATATATTATATAATATATATACACTTCTCTAAATAGACAACGCACACACAGAAAGAAGAGATAAATATATATATATATATATATATATATTATATATTTGTATTAATCATATAACTAACATCTATCTATACATATATTTACCTATTTCTCATGTAATTTTATATACTAAATATACTATATATTATACTATACTATTAAACATATATATTATGTTTTCTCTGCTCACCCGACAATATTATTGTATAATCACAGTAACCTATTGAACCCTTACCCTTAAAATGGTAATAAAAGGATACCCACCACTTCCCTGTGAAAGCAAACTTTGCTTCCAGAGAGTGAGACATCTAATCTCGGGCGGTCCTCCACGCCTCATCTCGGTCTCAAGCACTTGGGTAATTTGTAAATCGGACCTGAGTTATGTATACAGGTTTTTTCGTGCATAAACGTACAATTATTTGTATAATCACATGACTAAATCGCTGACCTCTTTACCGTTATGATGTCACGAAGTGATACATCTTGCCTCTACATCTCATCCTTCCTCGGCATTCCTTTACTATTTCAATCCAATTCTTTCTTCGGTCTGCTGTATAGATAGAATTTTCCAATGAGGTGGGCCTCAATTTGTTTAAATTCAAGTCTGTAAAGTCTTCAACTTCTGTCATCAAGTCTCAATTCCTACCAATTTTCTGTTTCTTTGGAAGCCTAACTTCTCACTGTTACAACATAAACAATTGTTTGGTCTGAACATAAACAAAAAATTTTTTGAACTCGTATCACATCGAGTTCAAAGGTAGGTGAGAGTTTTTGTTCAGGGATTTCTGGAATTTTTTCTTCTGGAGCAGCAATACACAGGCATTATAATAGAACCTTATTTGCGACTTCTAACATCTGGGGGTCTGCGGATCTACCCTCTTTATATCTAAAGCTAAGAGATAAACAAACTGTCCCCTTCAAACTCCTTTTCTCTATCTCTGCACGTGACGTTGGCGCGCACTCTTTTTCTATAGGTATCTCACGGAAGCTAGTATGTAGTGTTAAGAGATTTCTTTTCTCCCTCATTGTCTCCACGTAGCAAAGGGTTTTTGCTCTCGCATGAATTTGCGTAGTATTAAACCAAGACTTGATAGTCCTTATATTCCTTTTGGATGATTTTTGTGTTATTCTTCTCCTTTTTTAATTCACTTTTGCCTATTAATCTGTAAAAAAAGAAAAAAAAGAAATGATGGTGATGATTATAGCTGCCCAATGATAGAATTGATTATCATTTACTTTGATTATTTTTTTCTTATATTTTGTTTAATTTTATTTATTTTTAATTTTAATTTCATTCTTTTTCAGGTACGAGGTTGTGTATTTTTTGGTCTTTTCGTCTGATGCAAGAATTGGAGAGACCAAGAGGATGTGACTATTGGTCCATATTTCTATTTAACTGAATTACACTAATGAATCTACTTTAAATTTGTATAATAGTTCTTAAGTCTTTATCTCATTACTAATTGAAAGTTCACGTTATTAAATGTAGGTGATTTTGTTCAGTTATTCTGATTATTATAGGTAATGAAAACTAATTAATTTATGCATTTGAAAATTCAAACCTTATATATTTAAGAGAAAAAAGGGGGGTGGGGTATGGGGATGTGATAAATTTTTCTTTACTAGGTGTTCGATTATGCTATTCATTTCAATTTCTGCGCAATTAATAATTAATTGATTTCATTGCAAATATAGCTAATATTGAATCATTCTGGCTCAATACTGGGTTGAGCGGGTCTTTATAATGTTTTTGTTTCACCTTTTTAGAGGTGATAATCCTTCTTGATAAGTTAAGCCAAAAATCTAAATTTATTTTTTTAAAGGCTATATAATATCGCTTGCTGTTATAGCGATTTGCTTAACAATAAAAAATTGCAAGTATCTTTCGCAGGATCTGAACAATACTCCACCATGAAAATCTAAACATACTATACAAACAAAACTAGTTTAATGAATAAATTGAAGCCTATAATTCTGGTTAAGATTATAGAAGCTCAGTGTCCTGTGAATAATGCTTGTTTTTTTTTTCAGATTGAATGTTATAGACGATGACATCGTGGCAATTATTTTTTTTTTTTTGCCCCTGTTGGAACTACGTCGTTTGATTGATTTATGAACAGGATTGGATGGTGTCCTGTGAAAAATATTTTTTATTTGCATCGACTACTAAATTTTGAGAATAGAATTATATGTTAGGTAAGCATAAGATTTTTTTTAAAATGATTATTATTACTATTATTATTTATTGAAATACAATAAAAAAAAAAATTTTCCTTCGCAATTTCTGTTAATTATTATTTAGCGTAATGTGGCGATACCCTTCATCCATACTGTGATAAATATTAGCAAAATGTTTAAAAATGTTTAGAAACTTGACATATTGGTATATATAAATTAATATCATTGGTTCTTTTTAATTACCATACATTGCTTTGTTTTTTTTAGGTTAATCTTTCCTTAATTCTCTTGACTGATTATTCCTTAATGAAATTAACCATTCTAATATAAATCTACTTAATATATATCGGCTTTGATCTTAATTCCTCTATAAATTGCAAAATAAAATTTGTTAGTATTAATTGGCCCATAAAATGACGTCTTAAGTTTTAACGTTAAAGATATTGTAGTTTACATCAATAAATTGCATATCTGTATTAAGCTAATTTTTGAAAATCGGGTAAGTATTTTTTAAAACTAATTGTTAATCAAATATAAACAATTATTGTTAATTAATGTTGTTTTTTCTTTTATAAGCATGATGAATATTTTGAGCTATTTGTGATTAATTTATATGACGGTCATGATAGGTCTGATATTTTTTAAACTAGTTATGTAAGATCCAAATCTTTCACATATACAAAATTGGTTTTATTTTTAATACTTCAAACAGTGTTTTTTAAATGTGGAGAACTGTTGGAATCTAAGTGGTTTTGGTCACATCATAGGTAAGACATATTAAAAAAAAAAAAAAAATAAAAATATAATATATATTATATTATATATATTAATTAAATATATATATATATATAATATATATATAATTATATATAATTATAATAAATATATATATAAATATATGTATATATATATATATAATATTATTAATACTTAAAATAAATATTCTTTTCTTTCTTTTCACCTCCACCAGATTCAGGGGGTAAGGTGCTGTACAACATCGGAAAAGAAAAGCGTAGGAGAACATGACAAACGAAAGAAAGCCCAGCATTATCGCCCCCTCTGTAACATTAAATAGGAGAAGTCGTCACAGACAGAAAATCCACCCTAGAGCATCATGGGACGCGACGGACCCCTATGGTAAATAGTCAATGGCGTGTTTTAATGGGCATTCATCCTGCCAGGTGGCCACACCATGCCCCATACAAACCGCCATCCTCCTATAATGCACTTTATTATCGCATCTGCAACTCACATTTCTCTCTTCAACTCATTCACCGATCAATCCAATTTCCCCACCCCCCCCCTTTGTCGTCTCCCGGGGCGCGCCCGGGGGGGGGGGGGGGGTGGGGGGGGGCCCCCGCGCCCCCCCCCCACGAGCCCACCACCCCATCCCAGCCGTGAGTCCACACACTCTCCACTATAGATCCGCTTAACCAACCGTATCCTTTCCACATGAACAAGCCATCTCAACATACTTTCATTAATTTTCTCTTCATTAATTTTGTATTTTTTTAGCTGAATATTCATTTCTTTTTCTTGTTTTTATTTTTGTTTATTATATTTATTGTTTTAAGCTTTCTTTTGTTATCTTTTAGGGGTTTGTTTGGTATTTTTTTTTTTTTTGTATTTTAAGTTAACCCTTTCTTCACACTACACAACTCCTAATACGGTTTCATTCTCATTATAATTATGTCCACTAGATGCCTAGAATGTCATTCTGCACACATCAGAAACTTTAGATCTCTACTTCGTAATTCAGACCATAGTCTCACTACATATATATAACACCGGTAACAATCATACCCTCATGTAAGATTCTAGCGCCCTCAAGATTATTCCTTTTACATTCACCACGATTTAATTGCACCAAAATTCCTGCCATTCACAACTTTCCTACTAACTGCATCATCCGTTCCCTCTCATCCAACACATACTCTATATATTTAAACTCAGACACTTTGCTCCAGCTGCCATCTAACATAACTCACACTGAGGACTATCCTCACTCAACCATAACCTGTACCTTTCTACGTTTACTATTCAACCCCTCTTTTACATACCCGTCTGCCATCTCTTACAATCTGGACTCAACTCTCTTCAATGCGCCACAGCAAACAAAAAACATCCGCATATAAATAGGTATGGCACCCTTCCACTCCTTCCATTTCCATCATTCTAACACATTCTGCATCACACCCGAATCAGTTCTAACCCCATCCATATACAATTGAATAACCAAGAGAATATAAACCCTGTCTCACTCCGCATTAATCCTAAACAATCACCATTGCATCATTTATTCTTACCACAACTTCACTAGCTACATAAGTTGAATCATTCAGAATGCCTACCACCAACTCAAATATCATTAACGCTTGCAAAAGAGCTTCTACATTTAATCTATCATACGCCTGTTGTAAATCATAAAACTTAAATATAATTTATCCTTTTTCGATTTCTCAATCATTTTTTCCAATGTAAAGATTTGATCCACAATCTCTACACTTACCTAAACCGTCACACTTGTTCTCTTCACAACCAGGCCCTTCATCAACTTCGACCACTCTTTCGATCAATATAAAATATACCGGAGCATATACTTCCCTTCAAACTCAATAAATTATTCCTATATTTCTACAATTCCCTTTTCTCCTTACCTTATATAAGGGTACTAGTTCGGTCTCTCCAAACTTGGAATAATACCTCTCATAAACCTTGAGTTAAATCAATCACATCTACGCCTCCGCCTGATCATTTACATAGTTTCATCTTACCTCAGATTTTACCATTCTTCAAACTTTTTCTCTCATCCCATTATATATATATATATATATTATATTAAATTTAATATATATATAATTTATATATATATATATAATAAGAATATATTATCTATATATATATATTATATATATATATAGTATATTATATATTATAATATATATATATATATATATTATATATATATAAAATAATATATATATATACTATAATCATTCTTTTTCTCCACAAAAACTGGGGGTAAGGTCATAAAGATACATTCGGAAAAAGAAAAGATTAGAAAGATATGACAAAACGAACAAAGAAGCCCAGCCTTACCTCCCTCTGTACATTATTAATGTAAGAAATCGTCGCATCAAAACTCCACCCTAGAAATCATATTGTTAATCGCACTGCAAGGTTTACAGCTCCTGACATGTGGGCTACAACGTCATGACCCGCCTACACAAAACCAGTCGACCAGTTATTATCTACTCATCACATTTCTTTCTCGCCTTGCAAACTCCCATTTCTCTCCTCAGACATCCCTTTACTGATCTCGTATCGAGTTTTTTTCTTACGGTCTCTCCAGCCGATAGGTTCCCGAACACACATCACACTATACATCCGCTTAACAACAGACTATCATTCTCCTTCCAACATTACCAAAAAAATCTCACATACTTTCAATTTATCTCTCGTTTTACGTCTTTCTTCCAACACATAAACTCTCTAATACGTTCTTCCTCATTTTAAACTAGAAAAGACATAATGCAGTATGTTAGCACGCTATGTTAGAGCTAGTTTATTAATAACCAGCATTGAACTTTAGCGTTAGCGGTATGTGCTTATTTTGCGTGTACCAACTTGTTTTTCAAACTATGAACATATTCACATCGTTCACAGGTAACAAATACCACGCTCATGCAAGACCTAGCAACTCATGACTTAGTCCTGTCAATAGTCGAGATATGAACGTCCTTCTAGACCAATCCAATGATACACATTAAAATATATAGCTTTTTATTCTAATTAAATTTCATTACTTTATAAATTTTTTAATATTTTTTTAATTTTTTATTTTTGATTCTAATTTTAATTTCATTATTTTTCCAGAGAGGTTGTGGTTATATATGAAATTCTCCTTTTTTTTTCGTTGATGCAATATTTTACTGTTAAGGTAAGATGTTGTGTGCGACTTTTAGTCTATATTTTCTATATATAAAATTGCATTAATGGAATTATACTTTATTTCTGTACAATAGATATAAATCTTTGTCTCATTATAATTGTTGAAAGTTCATTAAATTATTGTGGTAGACGAAATTTTCTTAGTTGTTTATTATGAAGCAAAATTAATTTGATTGCCAATTGATTTTTGAAAAATACTTTTATTGATTTTCTCAGAAAAATTTATGTAATTGTCTGCGTCAATACGCAAAAGGACACATAAAATTGCTAGCAACATTTCTTTTACATTTAATATCTCTTAAATATCTTGGTCTGTTTAACATCTTTACTTGTTGTTAATACAGATGCATTATTGGTAGCTTCTATTTTTTTAATCATCTAATAAAAATACTGAGAAAAGAAAACTTTAAAGTTAATTTGTGCAGTTTCGTGTTGCTTGTTGTAAGTTAGAAATTAAGAGGTTTGGAGTTGATTTCAAAATTCTTTCTTCAGTAAATTAATTTATCCAATAAATTATTTCTAATACCGGATATCTCATTAAGCAATTGTAAGTTCAAGAATTATGAACGGATGTCATTGAAACTCTAAATTCAGATAATTTAATATTATTCATTGATAATTAATTATACCCTCGCGTACGGGTAGCAAATTATACGCTCATTACTCGTGGTCATATTTTGGCCCCCCATTTTTTTTTTGTTTTTTTTTTTTTTTTTTTTTGGACTTTTTAGGAAATTTGTAATTTAGTCCTTTTAAAGTTGTTCTGTAGAGTTTTGTTAATTTTTATTTGTTATTACTATTTTTAAAAAATTGAAAATTGATTTATTTGTGGCGACCTATGCGCAATTTTTTTGTTAAAGTACATCAAAATATTAAAAAAAAAATAACTATTACATGAAATTGTTAAAATTGGATTTATAACTTTCTAATACCTACTAAATCGAATTTTTTATATCAAGTATATGCCTAACAATTTTACTGAAAAATATTTATAATTCGGATTTTAACCCAGGAAACTTATAAATTAATCCACTGCCTTTAAAAAAAAAAATAAAATGCTCTTCGTAATTTTTTATTTGACAAAATTTGATATTTTTGTGTACATATATTTCAATATGTCCCTGAGGAATACCTGGAAGAAAAAAAATTGAAGCAAAAAAAGTTGATATTTTTTAAATAAAAAAAAAAGTGTGGCAAAATTTACCAAATATTCTACAGATTTAATTAATTAATTAATAATTATTAATTATTATTATTTATTATATTATTATTATTATTAATTATTTATAATAATTATCATCAAGTGTTGGAGGGAGACTAAATTTCTCTAAAGTAGGTACTACTGCATATTGTAATATGAATGAGCTAAAATATCAGTGTTGTTTTTATCTCGCTCTATCATTTCTTTTGCGCACATGTAATTGATTCATTGTTCAATATGGACATTATTAATTCAATTATTGTCAATAAGGGTTTGAGCGTGGTTTCCATTTTTGCTGTTCGATTTTTGATATTTATATTTGGTCTATATAACAGAACAGCACTTATACTTACTTTTAATGTTACTTGGATCGTCGCATATCACAATTGTTTCAAATAATAATATTTGGTGCGATACCCGCACGAATTTTGTAAGTTTAGTTTGAAAAAGAGAGGTCTGTAGTAAAACCACTTGGCAGAACAAATTGTGACCACCAAATTGCTTTATCTCCTAACAAATTTTATTGCATGTTCATGAAAAGATTATGCTGTATACATATTTTTTTTTTACTGAAAAGCTTATTTATGATTGATTGAATGTCAGCTCTCTCTCTATTTATTTCATTTAGAAACAGTTTGAATCATTCGTCGTCCATAATAATGTTTTAGCTTCACCGTTAGAAAGTAATTGTTTTATTAACAACCTTAGTATATGACTTCTTTCAATTTAAAAAGGCTTTAGTAAAGCACTCCTTGGCTGAAAAACCATGTGAGTTCCTGAGGAAGCCAAGAATAAATGTTACTTTTTTAATTATGGTTTCCTATGTGCATTCGGGAACTCGTACAAACTAACATACGCATTAAGAAATTGTCTTTTATTGATAAATTAAAATTTAGAATTGATTTAACGGGAAAGAAACATAAACAATTAAATTATTTATTATTTTGTTTTAGGAGAGTTTTTATTACATGCCAAAATTGTTTCAGATATCATCGGTCTCAAAACCATATTTGGATTTTACAACACGTGATTGATTTATGAAGATGATTGCTATCAAGTGTCTGAAATATGATTTTTTTCACCTCGTATTCTCTCATCTTACGAAATTTGTTTATATATAGGTAAGCTATTTACTATTATAGAGGTTTAGATCATAGAAATTTTATTATTTTCAAGTTTACTTATTCTTAATATAAGACCAAGAAAAGGCGAAAGTTGCATTGTTGAATTTAGGTGTTGAGAGAGCAAATTAAGATAGAATTGGTGTGGAAGTTGGCTTTTTTATCTGGTACTAATGAGGCTTTTTTCTCCAATAAATGTATGAAATTTTTTTATTTTATAAATGTTTGCTAAATTTGTTTTTAATATAGATAATTTTATATGTTGTTAATTTTTTTATAGACCTTTGAAATATTTAGGGTATTTTGTTGTAGTGTATTAGTCTAATGTGTAAACCTCGAGTATTATTTATAAGGACATTGCCTAATACAATGTATGTTTATTTAAGTTAGCTATTATGGAAGGAAAACTAATTTCATTGCCAATTGATTTTTGAAGATCATTGTTTATTTTCTCTAGAAAAATTGCTTAACGACATCTTTGCGTCATAACGGGAAAAGACACATAAATTGCTAGCCACATTCTTACATTATAAAAATATTATCTTCTTAAAATATCTTGGTCTGTTTAACATCTTTACTTGTTGTTAATACAGATTCCCAACAAGTCTATTTTTAAATCATCTAATAAAAATCTGAGAAAGAAAACTTTAAAGTTAATTTGTGCAGTTTCCATTTATATATTTATAAGTTGGATAATCAAGAAGGTTTTGGAGTGGATTTAAAAATTCTTTCTTCAGTAAATTAATTTAATCAAGAATTATTTCTATACCGAATATTCATTAAGCAATTGAAATCGTTTTCCAAGTGATTATGAACGGACCATAAATACTATCATGATAGTTATAACTATATAATATACTATTATTATTATTAATTTATTATTATATATTATTATATTATATATATTTATCTAACCCTGTGTGGGGGAAATAAGAATTTCCAACAGGTAGTAAAGCTTCTGCGTATTGTAATAAGACTAAAAGAACAGTGCTAGTTTTATAATCGTCTCATTATTTTTTTTTAGCACATTTGGTAATTGATTTCATTGCAAATATGGGCTAATATTGATCCATTAATTTGGTCAATAATGGTTTTGGCGGGGTCTCTATAATCTTTCTTGTTTCAAATTATAAATTAAGTTATTTCTTTAGACGAGTAATTTCAATTAATTATTAGATAGGCTTAACAGCATCCTTGCTGTGAAGCCATGAGTCCGAGGAGCCAGAATAACTGTTAGTTTTAACAAATGACTTAACTGCTTGATTTAAATAAGAAGAAAATATAAAATTCACATTAAAAGAAACTAGTTTATGAAGTAAATTGTAAGACTATAATTGTGTTAATGATGGAGAATGTTAAACATGAAATTAAATAGGCTTTTTTTTTTATCAGTTAACGTATTTACCTGACTAGAAGGCAATATCGTTATTTTTTTGCCAATGTTGGAATTACGTTGTTCGATTGATTCATGGAGAGGATTGGACGGATGTTCAGAATATATTTTTTTATTCTCTAGAACAGGGGTTCCCAAAGTGGGTGCCGCGGCACCCTGGGGTGCCGCCAGCGTGTGCTAGGGGTGCCGGCACATTTTTCAATTTTCACTACAATTTTGGAGTTTTTATAATAATAAAAAACTGGAAAACCGCATACAATTGCCGAGACATTAATTAAACCTTGACTGAAGGATGTTGTTAGTTGCGTTTTAGGTCCAGATATGGCCAAGAAGATTGATACTGCGCAGCTATCAGATAACACTATAAGCAAGCGAATTAACACAATTTCAGAGACAGTCGAGAACGAACTTATAAAAAGATTGAAAACTTGTGATTTTTTTAGTTTACAGTTTGATGAAAGTACCGACGTAGCGGGACTTGCTGTTCTTCTTGTGTTTGTGAGGTACCCATTCGCAATGCAAATAGAAAGGAACTTGATGAGCAGAAGTGCTGATACTTACACACTGCGACGAAATTTCATTATGCGACAAATTTTGTACAGAAATGGTTTGGAAGGAGCAAATGTGTAGAATCTTGCAGTGATGAGTGCCAAAGATGGTGAAAAGACAAGCAAGCGTGTCCTAGGATGAACAAGTGGAAAAACCCACCCATGCAACATTGTTTCCATAGCATCTCATTCCTTGAGAAACTGAAAGAATGCAACAAGATTTTAAAGTCGTACTGGATGATTCTGTAAGATAATTAATCATCTTGAGAACAGCCCGCTTCAAATAAAGCCTTTTTAAAACTTACCGCGAAATAAGGGTAAGATCACTTCCACTTTGCTGAGAAACACAGAAGTGCGGTTGTGCTTTCAGAGGGAATAGATTTTGGAGCCAGACTGTTTGACTAAACGATCAAATTTGTGGTCCAAATTTACAGATGGCAGTCTTTTATTCAAATAGAGTTTATGATAAGCACTAAATGGAAGGAAATGATGAATAATACGAAAAACTAAATGAAACCATCACATCTCTCCAAGGGAAGGGAAGAGCACAATTAGGTCAAATAAACAGAGTTTTGCGCAAATTTTTTTTTTTTATATTTTGAAGCGTGTGTTAAATGAAGCAATATGACATCTCCAAGCTTTCCTCGTTGCATAGAATTTAACACAACAAATGAGAATCGCATCTCAACCGAACATCCTCGTATTATTACTGGCCTTCCACTTGGGGAATGTTTGGAAAAAACCATTGTTGAACATTTCCACGATATTGTAATGGTGCTGAAGATGTCTAGAATTGGATGTACCAATCGAGCGCGGTTTCCGTTCGAAGCCCTGTACGTAAGACCTACTGATGTACCAAGTGTATATGCTTTTTCAAAATCTTGCTGGACATAATGAAGCCAAGAAGATGGTTTATGGATGCAAGGTAGTGCAGAGAACAAGCTGTTGGAACAATTGCATTAAAAAGAGTACGTTTTAATTCCACGCTAAATCTATTGTTGAGTCCTGCATTCTCAAGTATGCTTACATCAAGTAACAGGTTACGAGTAAAAACTTTCAGCGTAAGTGATTTAATGGAAATTAACAAAACTATCCATAAACTTAAAAGAAAATAATGAAAAATTATTAAAACAGTTTTCCTCTTCACATAAAGTAAATATGGACATCAACAAGATCCAACAGCGGAATCTCAAAAGTAGTCAAACCAATTTAAAGAGTAGTGTGGCGCAATTTTTTTATAGCAAACAAGCTGCGCGGTGAAAAAAAGTTTAGGGAACCCCTGCTCTAGAAAATAGTTAGGGCCGTTGTTGTTCTTGGATATTATTATTATTATTTATTTTATTTTATTATTATATTATTATTTTTATATTATTCATTATTATTATTATTATATTATTAATTATTATAATTATTATATTATTAGTATATCTTATGAATAAACAACTTCTTGAAGATAGTTCTTCATAATATTTTTGATTTTATATCCGTGCATTTGTCTTTTTTTTTTTTTTCTCTAACTTTCCGTTTATAAGGTATTTAGTTGTTCCTTTTATTTTAAAGAATAATTGATACATTGATAACAACTATAATTATTTTTCATATTTGGTTTAAAATTAATATTAAATAACATCTATTTATTTTTGTTATTTTATTATCGCTTAATTTCTTTTTTATTTATCGTTTCCCTTTAATTTTTTTCTCAATTTAAATAATTTCCAATCGCTCGCCATCTAATTTGGTCCTTGAGATTCCTCTCACAGTCCTTTACGAAACTTTGTATGTAATCTTCCTCTCTGAAAGAGGGTTGTCCTTCATATTCTCGATATTCACAGCCCTTCCGGTGCTCTTCCACATATGTCTTCAGCCCATATCACTACTTCTTCCTGAGATGAGGGTAAAGCTAAAAAACCGGTACGCTTTTCACCTATTGACCGTGCTGTCAATTGTAAGGATCAAAACCTTTCCTACACAGTGAGGATTCTGTCTGCCCTTTGGTTAATAATTCTGACATGCAGCGGAGTTAATCAGGATTCTCGTTTGGTTGCAGGTTATTGACCGGCGTGGAGTTCCGGAGAATATTCCGTAGGTCACATCCTCAACCTACATACGGTGTGTCGTGAAATGTCGAGCTTTTGCTCTTTGACCGTTATGGAGATGGAGGACACTCCTTTCGTTATGAAAATATTTACCTTCCCAAAATCGTGTTGTTACTTTATTCTTTACTTTATCTAAATATGTTTATTTGTTATGCTTGGTCTTTTATATGCGATACTTAGTCTATTGTGGTGTTACACTCTCTTTAAAATTGCTGTTCAAGATAATTTGTTGTCCACATCAAGCTAGTCACGCATAATCTTTGGTGTTCCCACCTAACCCCCGATTGGTCGCTCCCGACCAGATCTTCAAGGCTCCTCTGCCTTCGAGATAGGGGATCTCGTATTCACAATCCTCGCTCTTTGCTACTCCCCGCTCGTACGACTCTTTTTACTTCAGCTCTACAGCGGAGGGATTCATTTGCGCCTCTCCGCTCTTCACATCTTTTGGAACACAATGACTCCTGTCAGCGAAACCCCAATCAAAGCTGATTTAAAGACAACCTCGAACATTAGCTACCTATACTGCGCACGTTCTAGTGATTTTCGGACCCTCTCCATGTATACTAGACCATTTGATACCCATTTGTATTTTTACCTTTAGCTTAGCGTCATATATAATTTTTCGTTCCTGAAGAGGTCCTGCTCTTCTTATTGACGAGCCTGGAAGAATGCCCTTGGCACAATGACTCGCTGTTTCTATACTTATGAGAATGGTCCTTTCATTGTGCGTGCGCTCATGACAAGAGTTCTGCTAATGGAATCTGAAGCAAGTTGTGTGTGATGTTCCCCATTGTGTCCTCCCCATTAAGTTTGAAATACTCAGGTGGTACTATATTTTTACCAGTAAATTCAGTGAATTGCAACAGGGATATAATGTTACACCTGACACGTAAACATATGGCTGTCTGATGTTTACAGAATTTTTCCTACCAGAGTAGTGCCGTACAAACCAAAACGCTCACTGCTCCTAACATTTGTCACACCCTTCCTCTAAACAAATTGAAGATTGGCTTTCACAATTATGTTCACATGGTCGAAAGACGATGTTTTCGTATCAAAAATTTTGGACCTTAAAAACCATCTTCCTATCCCATCTACCCACGATGTGGTGGCAATTATAGGAAATTCTGGAGTGCTGTTCGAAACTGAATCGATTGCATTTTTATTTTTCTGGTTGCGTGTTGGATTTTTTTTTTATTTTTTATTTTAAGTTACCTAGTTTCAAAATGTTTTAGTTGCTGTTCGATTTTGGATTATTTATTTTTGTCTAGGTAGTTGAATGGTGGGCATGGAGTTGAGTGAGGGTGCTACCTTTATATGCGGAATGATTTGGTTTCTGTGTGGCAATCTGAAGAGAGTTTGAGAGGATTGATAGAGAGATTTGCAGGATGTGTGAAAGGAGGGGCTTGAAAGTAACGTGATAAAAGTAAGGTTATGGGTTGTGAGTGAGGAACACTCTCAGTGTGAAGTTATGTAGATACGGTGAGCAGCTAGAACAAGTGTCCCTGAGTTTAAATATTTAGGGTAATAAGGATAAGTAGGGAACGGATGATATCGAGTGTAGTAGGAAAGTTGTGAATGGCAGGAAGTGCAATTAAATTAAATATTTGGTGAATGCCAAGGGACTAAGGTCTTGAGTGTGCTAGGGTCTTAATGAGGGTTGTTGTTTACTGTGTTATTGTAATGTAGTGAGACTATGGTCTGGAATAAAAGAGTATAGATCTAAAAGTTCAATGTGTTCAGATGGACATCTTAGGGGGTGCTAGGTGTGAGAAGGATTGATAAAGAGAGGAATGAAGTATTAGAGAGTGGTGTGGTGTGAAGAAAGGGTAAATGAGAGAATAAATGAAGTATGTTGAGATGGTTTGGTAGTGTGGAAAGGATGAATGATAGCCGGTTGGTAAGCGGGATGTATGTGGTGAGCTGTGTTGGGAACCGATCGGCTTGGGAGACGAAGAGAAAGTGGATTGAGTCGGTGAACCAGAATGTCTGAAAGGAGAGAAATGTGAGTTTGGCGAGAAGAAAGGTGCATAATGTGCATGATAGAGAGAAATGGCGGGGTTTTGTATGGGGGTGTGGCGTCTTGGGCCAAGGGATGAACTTACATTGACGTTTACCATAGTGAGGGTCCGTCGCGGTCCATGATAGCTCTAGGGTGGATTTTCTGTCTGTGAGAGCTCTTCATAATTAAAGGGTGGTACAATGAGGGGGGTAAGGCTGGGCTTTCTTTTCGAACTTGCGTCATATATTCTTCTACTGTTTTCTTTTCCGATGCTTTGTACGCACCTTACCCCAATCTTGGGGCAAGAGGAAGGTGAAGAAAGAAAGAAAGAAATTTTTGTCTATAGTGAATAGCCTTATATTTTTAAGTTATTGGGTGGTCGCCAGGAATGCTTTTACATAAAACCCAATTTAGCATGGAAGACCGCTTTTGTTCAATAATGAAAAAAAGGTCGGTAATAAAACTGCATGGCAGAACAAATTGTGACCACCAAATTGCTTTAGCTCCTAACAACAAATTTTATTGCAGGTTTATGAAAAGATTATGCTGCATACATATAGTTTTTTTTTTTACTGAAAAGCTTATTTATGATTGATTGAATGTCAGCTCTCTCTCTATTTATTTCATTTAGAAACAGTTTGAATCATTCGTCGTCCATAATAATGTTTTAGCTTCACCGTTAGAAAGTAATTGTTTTATTAACAACCTTAGTATATGACTTCTTTTAATTTTTAAAAATGCTTTAGAAGACTCCTTGGCTGCAAAACCATATGAGTTCCTGAGGAAGCCAAGAATAGATGTTAAGTTTTTAATTATGGTTTCCTATGTGCTTTAGGAACTCGTACAAACTAACATACACATTAAGAAATTGTCTTTTATAAATTAATTTAAAATTTAGAATTAACTTAACTAATGGGAATGAAGCATAAACAATTAAATTATTTATTATTTTATTTTAGGAGAGTTTTTATTACATGCTAAAGTTGTTTCAAATATCATCGGTCTCAAAACCATATTTGGATTTTACAACACACGTGATTGATTTATGAAGATGATTGCTATCATGTGTCTGAAATATGATTTTTTTCACCTTGTATTCTCTCATCTTACGAAATTTGTTTATATATAGGTAAGCTATTTCCTATTATAGAGGTTTAGATCATAGAAATTTTATTATTTTCAAGTTGACTTATTCTTAATATAGGACCAAGAAAAGGCGAAAGTTGCATTGTTGAATTTAGGTGTTGAGAGAGCAAATTAAGATAGAATTGGTGTAAAACTTTGCTTTTTTATCTGATACTATTGATGCGTTTTTCTACATTAAGGGGAGTCAGTACTTGTTGAACCCTAACTTTTTGGAGTAAAAACAAAAATTTTCACTTTTTTTTTTTATTTATTACCATCTTACTAGAAAAATCCCTCTCTACATCATGGTGTAAATTTTTTTTTTGAAATTCTGAAAGGATTTTTAGATAGAGGAATTTATTTAAGGAAGTGTCGAACTATAAAATTGAATTTCCAATTTCGAAATTACAAGTTGACTTTACAGGATCAAATTTTTTATTTATCTTTCATTTTATAAAAACTAATTTTTTCTTTACTCACTCAATCAGGCTCACTCAGTCTTTCCGCAATATATAAATGGAAGTCTGAGCGCTTGCAGGACCGGTCAGAGCCGATATTTAAAAACAATTTCAAGACTTTTTTTGCAAGTGAAAATAATTCTGCCCAATTTAAGTGAATATTTTGAAATTTTTGAAACGCGGAGTCGAGTGCAGAGCCGTAGGCGAGCGTAATAGGAGGTACGGAGTCGGAGCTGGAGCCGGAGCGGAGCCGGAGCGGAGCCGGATATACATTTTTAAAAAAATTTGGCATGTGGAAATCTCTGGAAAATCGAAGCTGAACAATTTTGAAGTGGAACCGGAACTTCTCGGAGGTGGAGCCGGAGCTCGGAGCGGAGCTGGACTTTAGCGGGAGCGGAGTTTATTTTTTTAAAGAAATTTTTCTGCAAGTAAAAATAATTCTGCCGGAAACTGCAGTTGAACAATTTTTAAATTTAATCGAAGCCGGAGCCGGAGCCGGAGCCGGAGCCGGAGTATAAATTTTTATTCAGAATTTTTCTTTGCAAGTGAAAATAGTTTTCCCAGAAGTAGGAGCTTGAACAATTTTGAAATTTAGCCGGAACGAGCCTAAGCCAGAGCGCCGGAGTGGAAGCCGGAACTGGAAAAAAATTATTGATTTTTTTTTTTTTATAAGTGAAAATAGTTTTCCCAAACGGAACCGGACGGAGTCAAAGCAAGAGTCGAATGTAAAATTTGTAGGATTATATATATTATATTAACTATATATATATATATATATATATATATATATATATATATATATATATATATAGTATATTATATATATATATATATATATATATATATTTATTATATATATATATATAGATATATATATATATAGTATATTATATATAATATATATATATAATATTATATATATATACTATGGATATATATCAGGGTTGATAAATGTGGATAATTTTGTATGATATATATTATATATATCTATATATTATATATATAATATATATATATATATCATATATATATATATATATTATATATTATATATATATATATATATATATATATATATATTATATATATTATAATATAATATATAATATAATTAATTATATATATTTATATCATATATAGGACAGCCTCTAGAAGAGCGCCACAATTCCATATCTCAAAAACTACATAGCTAGGGAAAAGGAATACTTGTTGGAATCCTTTCAAATTGTAGTGCGGAAAATGTAAAAAAAAAATATCTCAAACTACAATAGCTCGGGAAAAGAATAATAGGTTTTCAACTCATATTAATATAATTATTAACAATATTATTTTTTTTTTTTAAGCATTTTCTAAGCAAGAGAGACAGCATTCAAAAAGTTTATTACTTTTATTGTAGATATAGTGTTTTTGATTTTTTTTTTTTTTTTTTTTTTTTTTTTTTTTTTTTTTTTTTTTTTTTTTTTTTTTAATTTTCCGCCTAACATGTTACAGCATTCCAGCATGTATACTTTTTTCCCGTAGTGTTGTAGTTTTTGTGAGATTGGATTGTGGCTCTTCTAGAGGCTTGCATATATAATATATATACTATATATTATATATATATATTTATATCTTATATTATATATAATATATATTATATATATATTATATATATATCTATATATATATATTATAATATTATATATATATTATTATATATATATAATATATATATATATAATTAAAAAATACTTTTTTACTTTATAAAAAAAGGAAATAAATTTTCAAAATATTCGTGGGCGTTTTTCTCATATTTCAGTTTTTGCTCATATCAGCTGACTAAAAAATTTATTAAAAAAAAAAACATGATCGAACCATGAAATTTTCAGGAGACCTTGTAAATTGATAGACGAACATACTGACGATTTTTCATACTGGTTGATAATTGTAGGGCGGTGTCAGGAGCGCTGGAATGAATGAAACTTGAACATTTTGAAATTTTAAATAATTTTAATTCCTATTTACAAATTTTTAATTTATGGAATTTCTACGGGAAATGATTATATCTCTTTAGCCAAACCTTTTTAAAGAGTATCTCTGGCGAAAAAAATATTGTATATCTCTGAAAGAAAAGTTTATATGGGATTCTCGTAAGAAGTAAACATAGAGAATAACATTGGAGCTTTACGACTCCAAAAAATTATGACCAATTTTGAATAGGAACAATACTATTTCATAGTTACCCTCTTAATAAAACTCATATTTTAAGATTGATAGAAAACGTGATTTCGAAGGCTACATTAAATGACGGAACTTTTTATTTTATAAATGTTTGCTTTTTGTTTTTTTAATATATAAAAATTTAATGTGTTATTAGATTTTTTTAATTAGAGCTTTGAAATATTTAGTGTCCTCCAGTTTGAAGGGGTATAGTCCTACCTGTAAAACCCTCGAATATTATTTATAGACATTGCATAATACAACGTATGTTTTATTTCCTTTTAAGTTATTATTGTTATTAAGTGAAGGAAAACTAATTTCATTGCCAATTGATTTTTGAGATCAATTGTTGATTTTCTTCCTAGAAAAATTTGCTTAATCGACATCTTTTTGCGTCAATACGCAAAAGGACACATAAAATTGCTAGCAACATTTCTTTTACGTTTAATATCCCTTGAATATTATGGTCTGGTTAACAGTTTACTTGTTGGTACAGTTGCATTATTGGTAGCTTTTATTTTTTTAATCATCTAATAAAAATGTTGAGAAAAGAAAACTTTAAAGTTAATTTGTGCAGTTTCGTGTTGCTTGTTATAAGTTAGAAATTAAGAGGTTTGGACTTGATTTCAAAATTCTTTCTTCAGTAAATTAATTTATCCAAGAAATTATTTTTAATCGAATATTTCATAAGCAATTGGAAGATTGTTTCAAGTGAATTATGATGACGCGAATCACAAATACTAGTCTGATGGTTTATTCTTCAGATTATTATTATTATTATTATTATTATTATTATTATTATTATTATTATTATTATTATTATTATTATTATTATTATTATTATTATTATTATTATTATCATTAATATTAATTTATTAATTATTATTATTATTATTTATTAATTATTCTTATTATTATTATTATTATTAATTTTATTATTATTTATCTGTGTGGGAGGGAGAAAGATTTCACAGGGTTGGTACTACTGGCAATTTAATAGACGATTAAATATTCAAGTGTTGTTTTTATCACGATCATCATAATTGTCTTTATGGGCAAAATTGGTAATTTGTATTACAGTTATATAAATCAATAATTAATTATACATGATGATTACACTAGCTTGGGTGGAGCGGGTTTTCGAGAGTGGTTTTACTGAGAGGTATTTCTTTAAAAGGCATCTTGACTTCAATTTAGAATTATAGATAGGCTGTATACAGCTTCCTTGGCTGTGACCATGGTGAGTTCCTGAGGGAAGCAATTTTATAATGGTTAAGATTTTTTAAAAGTATGGTACTTATGTTATATTAAGGACACGTGCAATTAACATACACTTAAAAAAAAAAAAACGTCTTTTATTTGACAGTAAATTTAAGAATATTTTGTTTCATGATAGGAGAAAAACCTTGATCTGTTGTATTATTAGGATTTTTGGTTTTTTATTCAGGTTGTTATCCCTGCTATGAACATGGCAAATTATCACATTTATGTTTTTTTTTCCAATGTTGGATATGCTACGAGTGTTCCAATGTTCTATCGATATCATAGGATGGTATCGAGAATATAATTTTTTATTCTCGAGAAAATAATTTTTGGGTTTGAGCTTTACAAATTTCCCTTTTATAAAGATCGATCTATTGTTTATTAATATTATTATTAATATTTATTATTATTTTAATTTTATTATTATATTATTATTATTTTATTATTATTATTTTTATTCATTATTATTATTTTTATTATTCATTTCTTATGAAAGTTTATGTTTCAATTCATTGTTTTGGTACAGAAACTTTGTTTTCCCGAATTCGTCTTCGAATTCTTTCTTTATTTTTTTTTCTTCCCTTTCCAGTTTTATTCTTATTTTTATTTTTATTTTAGTTGTTACAATTTTTGATTAATATTTTTCTAATATTATTACAGAACCTTTTTTTTTCCAAATTTAAATTTTTTTTTAAGGGTAATTAATATATTTATAATATTTATTTCTATTATTATGTATTTTATCGTCTAACTTCGTCGTTATAATTTATCATTTCCCTTTCATCCTTTAGTTTGTTTTTTTTTTCTGAATTTAATCATTGGGATTTGCTGTCGCACATCTTATTTGGTCGTTTTTGAATCTTTACAATCCCTTTAACGAATTTGTTAGGTACTTTCCCTCTCTGAAGAGGTTGTCCTTTCATTTTTATTATCATTGTGCCTTCCGGTCTCTTTCCACATGGATCATCAGCCTATATCACTTCTTCCCGTTGGTGAGGGTACACTAAAAACCTGGTCTTTTCACCTTTTGGAACCGGGCGTTTAATTGTAGAGGCCCAAACATGCTCTTCCTAGCAGTGAGGATTCTGTCCTGCGCACAATTTGGTGTATAATCTCGGGGGTCGGCGTGAAGAATTTATCAGGTTTCCGGTGGGTTTTAGGTAATTTGCCCTCGTACTCTGAGTTCCTATAAAGTTATAAGAGCTTTTGGTTATTGGTGTACTTGTGAATGTGATGTCTTTTTTGTTCTGTGAGAACATTTTAAATGGGAGTGGGGAACTATTCTTCGTTATGAAATATTGCCGTTCCCAACCATCGTGTTATTATATTTTGTTTAAAGAAAACGTTTAATTTGTTGCTTGGTATTTATTGCGGATAAGTGTTTTGGTTTTACATTTATGAAATCTGCTCTTCATAGGTAATTTTGTTTCCACATAAGACTAGTATCAACATTGTCGGGTTCCCGCCCCCTGACCCCATTGGTCGTCTCACAGGTCTTTCCAGGAGTCATCCTCTGCCCTTCCGTGGAATGTGGGATCTCAGTAATTCCGAATCCACTCTTTTGACTCACCTCGCCCACTCCGGTTACTGATTTCTACTCTATGCCTAGGCCTACGATCGGAGAGTTTACAGTGAGCGGCTCCTCTCTTGGATAGACATATGATCTCTGTCATGTGAACCAAATCTAAAAGCCATTTACAAAAAGAAACTTACACCACTAGATATCCTACTACTCACACTGTTCGTAGTTTTATATTTTTCGAAACTAGTTTTCTATTCAGGTATGCCGGAAATGTTTGACAGTCCATTGTATTTTTATCTAAGCTTAGGTCAATATATTCAGTTTTCCGTCGAAGAGTCCTCTTTCCTTAGCGAAGCGTTTGAAGAAATGCCGCTTTGCACAATAACCTGCTTTTTGGTTTTTTTTAGTCCTAAGAGGAATGGCTCGTCTTCCTTGCTGCGTACTGCCTCATGAGTAAAGAGTTCTACGTGGAACACTGAGACAAGTTGGGTGATGTTCCATTGTGTCTACCGATAGGTTAGAAAAATACCTCTAGGGGGTACTATCCTTTGAACCGATAATTCACAATTAATTAAAATAGAGGATAATCTGTTAATCAGCTGAACGCAACAGTGATGGCTGACGATGTTGCAGATTTTTCGCTACCAGAGATCCCGCGGCCTGACTAAACCAACGTCACTGCTCTAACATTTGTCACAGGTACCCTTTCCTAACAAATGAAGATTGACTCAATTATGCGGTACGTTCGTTGATGTTCCATGGTCGAAGAGATGTTTACAGTTGATAACATTTGGGGCACTCATATTGACTGCCCTTCTAACCCCCACGATTGGTGGCAATTATCTTAAATAATGACCTTTCCTTCTGCTGCCAGTAAATTGCAGACAACTTACTTAGCTTTCCGTCTGTTGTCTTACAAACGACAGGAAATTCTGGAGTGCTGTTCGAAACTGAAACTGATTTTATATTTATTTATTCTTCGTGTTTAATTTTTTTTTTTTTTTTTTTGAAAGTTCACACCTCACGGTATTTTCCATTTGATTTTGATTATTTAATTTGTCTATGGATGGAATCAGCCAACCTTATTCTTTTTAATTTTTATTGGTGGTCTCAAGCTGTTCAAATTAATTTGATATCCTGCACGAGATATTTTGTAAGTTTTAGTTTTGGAAAAAAGGGGTCTGTATAAAAAGAACTGCTTGGCAGGAAATGTGACCACAAATTGCTTTTTAAAGTCCTAAACAACGAACACGAGTTTTAATTGATGGTCTCATGAGATTTATGCTGCTATTTTTATTATAATTATATATTATATATTTATATATAATATTATATATTATTATATATATAATATTATATATATATTTATATATATATATATATTTATATATTCTTATTATGCTGCATATTTATTATTTTTTTTTTTACTGGAAACCCTATTTATTTTATGAAGATTGAATTAATGGTGTACCCTTCTCAGCCTCTCTATTTTTTTTCATTTAGAACAGTTTGATCATTCGTGTCTCATAATAATTTTAGTAGGGCTTCAAAACGCGGTTGACAAAGTAATTGTGTTCATTAACAAATCTTAGTATTGTTTTTATTACAACTTAGTAGTATAAATGACTTTTTCAATATTTAAAGGCTTTAAGGTAAACACAATCTTGGCTGAAAAAAACATGTGAGTTCAGCGAGAGCCAAGATAGAATCGTTAGTTTTATTATGGTT
>JABUQX010092696.1:0-7500 GCA_015478945.1 Trachelipus rathkii
GGGCGTGTTAGGTGTGGAAAGAATTGATAAAATGAGGGAATGAAAGTATTAGAGAATTGTGTGGTGTGATGAAAGGTGTAAATGAGAAAACGAGAGAATAAATGAAAGTGTGTTGAGATGGTTTGGTCATTTGGAAGGATGAATATAGTGCGTTGTTAAGGCGGATGTTAGGGGGAGTGTGTTGACACTTGGGAACGACGGCTTGGGAGACCGAGAAAAAGTGGATTGAGTAGTAAAGGAATGCCTGAAGGAGAAGAAATTGTGAGTTTGGAGAGGCGAGAAAAAGGTGTTTAATAGGAGTGAATGGCGGGGGGTTTGCGAGGGGGTATGGTTGGTGGGGCGTCATGGCCAAGGGATGAACCCTTACACTGAAGATTTACCATAGTGAGGGTCGTCGCGGTCCCGTAAAGCTCTAGGGTGGATTTTTTTTGACTGAGGTTCTTTCTAATTAATGGTACAGAGGGGGCGGTAGGCTGGGGCTTTTCTTTTCGACTTTTGCTGTCTCTCTGGTTTTCGTTTTCCGATGCTTGTAGCACACCTTACTCCGGGAATTAGGAAGAGAGAGGAAAAAAAAAGAAAAGAAAAAGAGGAAATACATATATATATATATATATATATATATATAATATATATATATATATATATATATATATATATATTTATTATATATATTATATATATATATATTATATATATATATTTATATATATATATAGAGTGTGGGGGCCTATAATTTATTTTGATGTGCGCCTGCGCTATGTCGCCGACTATGCGCTATGGCGCTATATTTTTTGTTCACTCACGCCTACTCGTTTGCGCTGCGATTTTCGCGGCGGTGGCTGTTTGCTAATTTATTTGGCAAAGTAACTTGTGCGATAGTAAAAGATGCTTTTATAAGGATGAAAAACATTTACAAACGTCCGCTCCTTCTTTGTCTTGTGGTCATGTTTTCCCAGGAGGTTCAGGCACGAGCGCTGAAGAAGTTGAAAATTTTCAGAGCCACAGTTGCCAATTTATTTGTAGTTAAGAACTACTGAACTAGTTATATATATATATTGATAATAATTATATATTATATATATTATATATATATATATATATATATATATATTATATATATATATAATATATATATATATATTATATTTATTTCTTTTATTTTCTCTCTCTCCAAGACTGGGGGGTAAGGTGCGTGAATGCATCGGAAAAGAAAAGACGTGGATATGACAAAAGTCGAAACAGAAAGCGCAGTCTTAACGCCCCTCTATACCTATTAAGTGAGATTCGTCGCAGTCAGAAATACACCAGAGTTTCATGGGAGGACGAACTCACTACGGCATTATATAGTGTTAGGGTTATGACCTGGCCAGGTGGGCAAAATACCTCTCACAAAATCCGCGCATTCCTCCTTTATGCACTTCCTTCTACGCTCTGCAAATTCAACATTTTCTCTCCTCCAGACATTCTTTACTGACTCAATCCACTTTTCTTGCGGTTCAGCAGGTCGATTTCAGCACACTCACCGTTTAACATCTGCTTAACCAACGCACTATCCATCCATCCTTTGCAATGTCCAAACCATCTCAACGTCTTTCATTTATTCTCTCATTTCCTTTTTCAACTACAACAACTCTCTAAATCGTTCATTCCTCATTTTAATCAATTCTTCTCACACTAAGGCGCCCTAAGATTTGTTCATCTGAACGCATTTATTTAGAATATATACTTCTTATTCCATACCATAGTCTCACTACTATACATTAACAAGGTTAAACATACTCATGATGAAATAGCACAACTCAAACTTAGTCCCTTTAAAATCACGACGATTTAATTGCAAACCACTCTTCCTGCCATTCCACTTTATAATGCAATTCATACATCGTTCGCCTTTTCATCCAACATGTATAGTAAATATTTAAACTCAGACACTTGTTCCAGCTACTCATTATCTAACATAACTTCAAACCGAGGACTGTCCTCACTCACAACCATTGGAGATACATAAAACACGCTGTCTGTTTTTTTTTCTTCAGCTTGCTTGTACACGTTATTTCTTTCTAAAGAAATCTTAGAAATTTTCTGTATATTTCTAAGAGGGTTCCTCCTATCTTGTAATTTGATTGGTTCCTATATATGTGCGATGTTTAGTGCGCATCTGTATGTGCGTCAAAGATTTTATTAGAAGATAATGAGGGGGCGGTGGAGGCCTTCCTTCTTCACACTACAAAATTATATTCGTAATTATATTATATCATTTATTTTTTGTACCACGGCATTATATCTATTATTTGGTGTTTATTTGTGTGTGCTATCCTGTAGGAAAGCCGTACCTACATGTGGATTGTATACACAACAAACAGAAGTTGAGTTACTCTTTTCTACGTTTTTAGAAAAGGGGATTAAAAATTAGAGAAGAGGGAGGGGGGTGCATATACCCCCTTTAAGTCGCTCAATATTCCCCATTTTTATGTAGGGTTAAAGAGAAAACTCGATATTATATATATTTTATATTATATATATATTTATAATATATATATATATATATATATATATATATATTATATTAATTATATATAGATATTATATATATATATATTTTATATTATATATATTATATTATTATATATTATATATATATATTATATATATATATGGTTTTGTGTGGCGAATTGAAGAGGTTTGAAAGGATTTTTAGAGAGATTTGGCAGTGTGTGTAAAAGGAGGGGTTTTTGAAAGGTAAACGTAAAAAAGAGTAAGGTTATGGTTGTGAGTGAGGAATAGTCTTGGTCGATGTATGTAGATGGTGAGGCAGCTGGAACAAAGTGTCTGAGTATTAAATATTTAGGGTATGTTGTTGGATGAGAAGGGAACGAACGATGCAGTGTAGTAGGAAGTTGTGAATGACAGGAAGGTGGCTGGTGAATTAATCGTTGGTGATGTAAAGGGATAAGTCTTGAGTGCGCTAGAGGTCTTACATGGGGGGTAAGTTGTTACCTGTGTTATTGTATGGTAGGAGACTATGTCTGGAATAAGAAGTATAGATCTTAAAGTTCAATGTGTTAGATGGACAATCTTAGGGGCAATCCTAGTGTGAGAAGAATTAATAAAATGAGGAATGAATTAATTAGAGAGTTGTGTGGTGTGAGAAAGGGGTAATGAGAGAATAATGAAAGTATGTTGAGATGGTTTGGTCATGTGGGAAAGGATGAATGATAGTCGGGTGGTTAAGGCGGATGTATAGTGGAGAGTGTGTTGGGAACGACGGCTGGGAGACAGAAGAGAAAGGGGGATTGAGTCGGTGAACGAATGTATGAAGGAGAGAAATGTGAGTTTTGGCAGAGGCGAGAAGAAAGTGCATGATAGGAGAGAATGGCGGGGTTTTGTATGGGGGCATGGTTGTGGCCCCCTGGGCCAAGGGATGAACATTAACATTGACGATTTACATAGTGAGGGTCCGTCGCGGTCCGAAGCTTTAGGGTGGATTTCTGTCTGTGACGAGTTTTTCACTAATTAATGTACGAGGGGGCGGTAAGGGCTGGGCTTTCTTTTCGACATTTGTCATACTCCCCTACCCTACTGCTTTTTTTTCCGATGCTTGTACGCCCCTTACTCCCAGTCTTGGGAAAAGAGGGAAAGAAAGAAGAAGATATATATTTATATAATATATATATACTAATATATATATATATATATATATATTTTATATATTATATATATATATATTTATATATATATATATTATTATATATATATATATATATATATATATATATATATATATATATATATATTATATATATTTCAGAAATTTGCTAATGTATATTTATTATTCAGTAATAAAAAAGGTTCTATACTTTTTTAGATAACTAATTCTTTTTTTTTTCCTACAGTTCACCACCACTCACGGGCCGGGCCCTTTTCAAGTAGGAGGCAAAATTAAGTTTAATATCAATAGAAAATCATGTCAACTAAACCAAAATTGAAAATACCTATGGTATTGATATTTTACTCGCTCTGAAGATAAAAGTACTTGCATTTTTGTCAATAGGAAATAGTTAATAGAGCTGATGAGAAACAATCAGTTTGATCATGCAAAAACAGTTTCCGAACCACCAGTTATTCATGATGGTCACAATACATCTACTGGATCCTTTAAATTAATGCGACATTTAAAACGCTCTCATCCAGACATTGCTGCAATTGTTGAAAAGAAAGGTGAAGCAAAAGCTGTTCAGGATAAACCTTTATTTTCAAAAACTCAGACTAAAGTGGATACTTTTTTCAATTGTCAAAAACTTGTTCTGTCTATGTAAAGTGAAAAATTCAAAATATGATTTATAATGGTTGTTAAAGATAGTGACCCATTAGGTTTTTTTGTAAGACGAGGATTTATAAAGCACTGTGTGGAGACATGGTTTTGAAACTGGAAGTTCTTTTAAACCTGGAAATATTCGTAAAATAGTTCTAGAAGAAGCGGATAAGCAAAAAAATAAACTTAAAAATTGCTTAAAGGGACGTTTCGTGCATTTAAAAATGGATGCTTGCACAAGGGCAAAACTAAATTATTTTTCTATTAATATCACATGTGTGGAAGAAGATAAAAACAGTATTACTAAAACGTTAGCAGTAAAAGATGTCAAACCGCAACATTTCAGCTAATATATCCAAGAACTTGTTATTGACATTTTAAAAGAATTCGAAATTATAAGAGGCAAGTTATTAGCTTAGTTATGGATAACACATCAAACATGATCCGTAAGACTGTAAAATTAAGTAAGGACAATGAGGATGAGGAACAGCAAGCTGGTAAATGTGATACTGATTTTATTGAATGACACAACGAAGAGATAATAGTTGTTCTCAAAACGAACTTGATAAAACTATGAAAAAGACAATGTTTCGATGATGTTAACATTGCACACGTGAGGTGTGGAGTTCATACTTTACAGTTATCAGAGCGAGATACTCATACAGCAAACCCTATAAGCAAGGCGAGACAAATAGCAAAAGCAGCATGAACCCCAAACTTAATGGAATAAGAGATATAGATCTAAGGTACAATGTGTTCAGATGGACATCTTAGGGGAGTGTTAGGTGTGAGAAGAATTGATAAAATGAGGAATGAAGGCACTAGAGAGTTGTGTGGTGTAAGGAAAGGAGTAAATGAGAGAATAAACGAGAGTACATTGAGATGGTCTGGTCATATGTAAAGGATGGTTAAGCAGATGTATAGTGGTGAGTGTGTTGGGAATCGACCGGCTGGGAGCCAGAAGAAAAGGTGGATTGAGTTAGTAAAGGAATGCCTGAAGGAGAGGAATGTAAGTTTGGCAGATGCGAGAAAAAAGGTGCATAATAGGAATGGATGGCGGGGTTTTGTGAAGGGGTATAGTTGTGGGCCTCGCCCAGGGCCTCCAGACATTCACAAAATCAAACATATCCATACCCAACTAACCCAAAGAACGAGATGCCACAGTGAGGGTCCGTCGCAGTCTCGTGAAACCTCTAGGGTGGATTTTTCTGACCGCGACATGTTCTCACTTAAAGGTATAAAGTGGATGGTAAGTCTTTTCGACTTGGGTCATGTTCTCTTATATTTCTTTTCTGTTCCGGTGTAAGGGTGATTGATTATGGCTGTACACAGTATGACTTTACTGAAAAATTAAATAGGAAATAATGATGGTCGGATATTTATTGTATGTAATATATATATATATGGTCATGTGGAAAGGATGGATGATAGTCGGTTGGTTAAGCGTATGTATAGTGGTGAGTGTGTTAGGAATCAACCGGCTGGGAGACCGAAGAAAAAGTGGATTGAGTCAGTGGAGGAGAAAAATGTGAGTATGGCAGAGGCGAGAAGAAAGGTGCATAATAGGAGTGAATGGCGGGGTTTTGTGAGGGGTATGGTTGTGGCGCACCTGGGATAAGGGATGAACCCTACACTGACGATATGCAATAGTGAGGGTCCGTCGCGGTCCCGTGAAGCTCTAGGGTGGATTTTCTGACTGTGACGAGTTCTCACTAATAGGTATAAAGGGGGGGTGGCAAGGCTGGGCTTTCTTTTCAACTTGTCATATTCTTCTACTACTTTTCTGTTTCCGGTGGGGAAAATAGGTAGATGATGATATAAATATATATATATATATATATATATATATATATATATATATATATATATATATATATATATATATATATATATATATATATATATATATATATATATATATATATATATGGTATATATAAACTTTACAGTAAATGACTTTAATCAGACAATCCCCTACATCAACCATTACAGCAGCCCCGTGAACCAATTAGGAAAAAAAATCCCACCAGCTATATACTATTCTGACACATATAACACTCACCCAACCCCGCGCCTCCAGACATTCACAAAATCAAACATATCCATACCCAACTAACCCAAAGAACGAATTCGTATACCCTAATAACACCCTACTCCAAACCCACCCACCCGAAATATCCCCCACTGAACGAAACTTTTTGGATCGTGAAACCAGAAAAATGTTATCACGTCTCAGCTCAGGCCGCCATCCCCCCTTCCTTCCCTTCAGGAATATATATTTTAAATTCAGAAGGCACCCTCACCATACCATCAAAGATTTTCTTTCCCCACAAACTAAACCGCTCGGACCTGACGGACATCAGACATAACTTTGATACAAACCTTCTTATGTACCTCTATGTAATTACTAACTACGATCCGAACGAGGTATCGAGCCCTAGCCCCTTGCCTTGCGATTCTGTCGCTCTATCGATCACGTCACGTTACCACAAACGTCATTACATACCACCTCATTTAAAATATCAATAATACTAAAATTAATAGAAATAAACATTTTACCGTTTGAAATATTCATGTTACCAAATTGTTTGGGATGAACGTCTGTGTGTGTGTGATTTCCCTCTGAATCCGTTTCTGAATCATAATGCGACAGACTCGTGTAAATGTAGCTCAAAAGATCACTTCCAACAATCTTCTCTCTCAATCCAAATTGACACAAACTCATAACAAGCTGACCTTTAACAATATATTAGGAAACTATATAATATATATATATATATATATATATATATATATATATATATTATATATATATATATATATTATATATATATAATATAATTATATATATATTATATATATATATATATATATATATTATATATATATATATATAATAGTATATATATTATATGATATTATATTTGTCAATGTTACAGGACCCACCACGGCTCATGATCAACTCCATGGGTGGGTTGTGGCTCAGATACATTTTAAATGTTAGAGAAAATTTGGATGGCAAATGATTATATCAAAATAATAAATAACTAAAATTTCCTTACGCTATAAATAGTCCAAATATTACATAACAAAATCAAATATTGTAAAGAATATTAACTTCTTTAAGATACAAACAAGAAAATAAGAGTTACTGCTAAAGTGGGAAGATTCGGATAAGATATGGGATA